>CM055351.1:3391075-3434967 GCA_029228515.1 Populus alba x Populus x berolinensis | reverse complement strand
AATTTATTGCCTTTGAATTTCGGTGATCCTCTTTGAGCATGTATCTTCTGCTACTTGTTTCTACATCATACTTCTCCGCAAACGGCGAAACGCTTTGACTCGGTGAGTTTTCGCAGCATTCCGACTTCGATGCCCCGGTTGCCGAAATTCAGTTGCCTTTGAATTTCGGGTGATCCCTCTTGAGCATGTATGCTTCTGCTACTTGTTCTACATCACACTTTCTTCCGCAAACGGCGAAACGCTTTGACACGGTGAGTTTCGCGGCATTCCGACTTCGATGCCCCGGTTGCCGAAATTCAGTTGCCTTTGAATTTCGGGTGATCCCTCTTGAGCATGTATGCTTCTGCTACTTGTTCTACATCATACTTTCTTCCGCAAACGGCGAAACGCTTTGACTCGGTGAGTTTCGCGGCATTCCGACTTCGATGCCCCGGTTGCCGAAATTCAGTTGCCTTTGAATTTCGGGTGATCCCTCTTGAGCATGTATGCTTCTGCTACTTGTTCTACATCATACTTCTTCCGCAAACGGCGAAACGCTTTGACTCGGTGAGTTTCGCGGCATTCCGACTTCGATGCCCCGGTTGCCGAAATTCAGTTGCCTTTGAATTTCGGGTGATCCCTCTTGAGCATGTATGCTTCTGCTACTTGTTCTACATCACACTTTCTTCCGCAAACGGCGAAACGCTTTGACTCGGTGAGTTTTCGCGGCATTCCGACTTCGATGCCCCGGTTGCCGAAATTCAGTTGCCTTTGAATTTCGGTGATCCCTCTTGAGCATGTATGCTTCTGCTACTTGTTCTACATCAGACTTCTTCCGCAAACGCGAAACGCTTTGACTCGGTGAGTTTCGCGGCATTCCGACTTCGATGCCCCGGTTGCCGAAATTCAGTTGCCTTTGAATTTCGGGTGATCCCTCTTGAGCATGTATGCTTCTGCTACTTGTTCTACATCACACTTTCTTCCGCAAACGCGAAACGCTTTGACTCGGTGAGTTTCGCGGCATTCCGACTTCGATGCCCCGGTTGCCGAAATTCAGTTGCCTTTGAATTTCGGGTGATCCCTCTTGAGCATGTATGCTTCTGCTACTTGTTCTACATCACACTTTCTTCCGCAAACGGCGAAACGCTTTGACTCGGTGAGTTTCGCGGCATTCCGACTTCGATGCCCCGTTGCCGAAATTCAGTTGCCTTTGAATTTCGGGTGATCCCTCTTGAGCATGTATGCTTCTGCTACTTGTTCTACATCAGACTTTCTTCCGCAAACGGCGAAACGCTTTGACTCGGTGAGTTTCGCGGCATTCCGACTTCGATGCCCCGGTTGCCGAAATTCAGTTGCCTTTGAATTTCGGGTGATCCCTCTTGAGCATGTATGCTTCTGCTACTTGTTCTACATCAGACTTTCTTCCGCAAACGCGAAACGCTTTGACTCGGTGAGTTTCGCGGCATTCCGACTTCGATGCCCCGGTTGCCGAAATTCAGTTGCCTTTGAATTTCGGGTGATCCCTCTTGAGCATGTATGCTTCTGCTACTTGTTCTACATCAGACTTTCTTCCGCAAACGGCGAAACGCTTTGACTCGGTGAGTTTCGCGGCATTCCGACTTCGATGCCCCGGTTGCCGAAATTCAGTTGCCTTTGAATTTCGGGTGATCCCTCTTGAGCATGTATGCTTCTGCTACTTGTTCTACATCAGACTTCTTCCGCAAACGGCGAAACGCTTTGACTCGGTGAGTTTCGCGGCATTCCGACTTCGATGCCCCGGTTGCCGAAATTCAGTTGCCTTTGAATTTCGGGTGATCCCTCTTGAGCATGTATGCTTCTGCTACTTGTTCTACATCAGACTTTCTTCCGCAAACGGCGAAACGCTTTGACTCGGTGAGTTTTCGCGGCATTCCGACTTCGATGCCCCGGTTGCCGAAATTCAGTTGCCTTTGAATTTCGGGTGATCCCTCTTGAGCATGTATGCTTCTGCTACTTGTTCTACATCAGACTTTCTTCCGCAAACGGCGAAACGCTTTGACTCGGTGAGTTTCGCGGCATTCCGACTTCGATGCCCCCGGTTGCCGAAATTCAGTTGCCTTTGAATTTCGGGTGATCCCTCTTGAGCATGTATGCTTCTGCTACTTGTTCTACATCAGACTTCTTCCGCAAACGGCGAAACGCTTTGACTCGGTGAGTTTCGCGGCATTCCGACTTCGATGCCCCGGTTGCCGAAATTCAGTTGCCTTTGAATTTCGGGTGATCCCTCTTGAGCATGTATGCTTCTGCTACTTGTTCTACATCACACTTCTTCCGCAAACGGGAAACGCTTTGACTCGGTGAGTTTCGCGGCATTCCGACTTCGATGCCCCGGTTGCCGAAATTCAGTTGCCTTTGAATTTCGGGTGATCCCTCTTGAGCATGTATGCTTCTGCTACTTGTTCTACATCACACTTTCTTCCGCAAACGGCGAAACGCTTTGACTCGGTGAGTTTCGCGGCATTCCGACTTCGATGCCCCGGTTGCCGAAATTCAGTTGCCTTTGAATTTCGGGTGATCCCTCTTGAGCATGTATGCTTCTGCTACTTGTTCTACATCACACTTTCTTCCGCAAACGGCGAAACGCTTTGACTCGGTGAGTTTCGCGGCATTCCGACTTCGATGCCCCGGTTGCCGAAATTCAGTTGCCTTTGAATTTCGGGTGATCCCTCTTGAGCATGTATGCTTCTGCTACTTGTTCTACATCATACTTCTTCCGCAAACGGCGAAACGCTTTGACTCGGTGAGTTTCGCGGCATTCCGACTTCGATGCCCCGGTTGCCGAAATTCAGTTGCCTTTGAATTTCGGGTGATCCCTCTTGAGCATGTATGCTTCTGCTACTTGTTCTACATCACACTTTCTTCCGCAAACGGCGAAACGCTTTGACTCGGTGAGTTTCGCGGCATTCCGACTTCGATGCCCCGGTTGCCGAAATTCAGTTGCCTTTGAATTTCGGGTGATCCCTCTTGAGCATGTATGCTTCTGCTACTTGTTCTACATCACACTTCCTTCTTCGCAAACAGCGAAACGCTTTGACTCGGTGAGTTTCGCGGCATTCCGACTTCGATGCCCCGGTTGCCGAAATTCAGTTGCCTTTGAATTTCGGGTGATCCCTCTTGAGCATGTATGCTTCTGCTACTTGTTCTACATCAGACTTTCTTCCGCAAACGGCGAAACGCTTTGACTCGGTGAGTTTCGCGGCATTCCGACTTCGATGCCCGTTGCCGAAATTCAGTTGCCTTTGAATTTCGGGTGATCCCTCTTGAGCATGTATGCTTCTGCTACTTGTTCTACATCACACTTTCTTCCGCAAACGGCGAAACGCTTTGACTCGGTGAGTTTCGCGGCATTCCGACTTCGATGCCCCGGTTGCCGAAATTCAGTTGCCTTTGAATTTCGGGTGATCCCTCTTGAGCATGTATGCTTCTGCTACTTGTTCTACATCACACTTTCTTCCCCAAACGGCGAAACGCTTTGACTCGGTGAGTTTCGCGGCATTCCGACTTCGATGCCCCTGTTGCCGAAATTCAGTTGCCTTTGAATTTCGGGTGATCCCTCTTGAGCATGTATGCTTCTGCTACTTGTTCTACATCAGACTTTCTTCCGCAAACGGCGAAACGCTTTGACTCGGTGAGTTTCGCGGCATTCCGACTTCGATGCCCCGGTTGCCGAAATTCAGTTGCCTTTGAATTTCGGTGATCCCTCTTGAGCATGTATGCTTCTGCTACTTGTTCTACATCACACTTTCTTCCGCAAACGGCGAAACGCTTTGACTCGGTGAGTTTCGCGGCATTCCGACTTCGATGCCCCGTTGCCGAAATTCAGTTGCCTTTGAATTTCGGGTGATCCCTCTTGAGCATGTATGCTTCTGCTACTTGTTCTACATCACACTTTCTTCCGCAAACGGCGAAACGCTTTGACTCGGTGAGTTTCGCGGCATTCCGACTTCGATGCCCCGGTTGCCGAAATTCAGTTTCCTTTGAATTTCGGGTGATCCCTCTTGAGCAATGTATGCTTCTGCTACTTGTTCTACATCACACTTTCTTCGGCAAACGGCGAAACGCTTTGACTCGGTGAGTTTCGCGGCATTCCGACTTCGATGCCCCGGTTGCCGAAATTCAGTTGCCTTTGAATTTCGGGTGATCCCTCTTGAGCATTGTATGCTTCTGCTACTTGTTCTACATCATATTTCTTCCGCAAACGGCGAAACGCTTTGACTCGGTGAGTTTCGCGGCATTCCGACTTCGATGCCCCGGTTGCCGAAAATTCAGTTGCCTTTGAATTTCGGGTGATCCCTCTTGAGCATGTATGCTTCTGCTACTTGTTCTACATCACACTTTCTTCCGCAAACGGCGAAACGCTTTGACTCGGTGAGTTTCGCGGCATTCCGACTTCGATGCCCCGGTTGCCGAAATTCAGTTGCCTTTGAATTTTCGGGTGATCCCTCTTGAGCATGTATGCTTCTGCTACTTGTTCTACATCACACTTTCCTTCCGCAAACAGCGAAACGCTTTGACTCGGTGAGTTTCGCGGCAATTTCGACTTCGATGCCCCGGTTGCCGAAATTCAGTTGCCTTTGAATTTCGGGTGATCCCTCTTGAGCATGTATGCTTCTGCTACTTGTTCTACATCATACTTTCTTCCGCAAACGGCGAAACGCTTTGACTCGGTGAGTTTCGCGGCATTCCGACTTCGATGCCCCGGTTGCCGAAATTCAGTTGCCTTTGAATTTCGGGTGATCCCTCTTGAGCATGTATGCTTCTGCTACTTGTTCTACATCATACTTTCTTCCGCAAACGGCGAAACGCTTTGACATCGGTGAGTTTCGCGGCATTCCGACTTCGATGCCCCGGTTGCCGAAATTCAGTTGCCTTTGAATTTCGGGTGATCCCTCTTGAGCATGTATGCTTCTGCTACTTGTTCAACATCACACTTTCTTCCGCAAACGGCGAAACTCTTTGACTCGGTGAGTTTCGCGGCATTCCGACTTCGATGCCCCGGTTTCCGAAATTCAGTTGCCTTTGAATTTCGGGTGATCCCTCTTGAGCATGTATGCTTCTGCTACTTGTTCTACATCACACTTTCTTCCGCAAAACGGCGAAACGCTTTGACTCGGTGAGTTTCGCGGCATTCCGACTTCGATGCCCCGGTTGCCGAAATTCAGTTGCCTTTGAATTTCGGGTGATCCCTCTTGGGCATGTATGCTTCTGCTACTTGTTCTACATCACACTTTCTTCCGCAAATGGCGAAATGCTTTGAATCGGTGAGTTTCGCGGCATTTCGACTTCGAGCCCCGGTTGCCGAAATTCAGTTGCATTTGAATTTCGGGTGATCCCTCTTGAGCATGTATGCTTCTGCTACTTGTTCTACATCAGACTTTCTTCCGCAAAACGCGAAACGCTTTGACTCGGTGAGTTTCGCGGCATTCCGACTTCGATGCCCCGGTTGCCGAAATTCAGTTGCCTTTGAATTTCGGTGATCCCTCTTGAGCATGTATGCTTCTGCTACTTGTTCTACATCATACTTTCTTCCGCAAACGGCGAAACGCTTTGACTCGGTGAGTTTCGCGGCATTCCGACTTCGATGCCCCGGTTTGCCGAAATTCAGTTGCCTTTGAATTTCGGGTGATCCCTCTTGAGCATGTATGCTTCTGCTACTTGTTCTACATCAGACTTTTCTTCCGCAAACAGCGAAACGCTTTGACTCGGTGAGTTTCGCGGCATTCCGACTTCGATGCCTCGGTTGCCGAAATTCAGTTGCCTTTGAATTTCGGGTGATCCCTCTTGAGCATGTATGCTTCTTCTACTTGTTCTACAGCATACTTTCATCCGCAAACGGCGAAACGCTTTGACTCGGTGACTTTCGCGGCATTCCGACTTCGATGCCCCGGTTGCCGAAATTCAGATGCCTTTGAATTTCGGGTGATCCCTCTTGAGCATGTTTGCTTCTGCTACTTGTTCTACATCATACTTTCTTCCGCAAACGGCGAAAACGCTTTGACTCGGTGAGTTTCGCGGCATTCCGACTTCGATGCCCGGTTGCCGAAATTCAGTTGCCTTTGAATTTCGGGTGATGCCTCTTGAGCATGGTATGCTTCTGCTACTTGTTGTACATCAGACTTCCTTCCGCAAACCTCGAAACTTTTGACTCGGTGAGTTTCGCGGCATTCCGACTTCGATAGCCCCGGTTGCCGAAATTCAGTTGCCTTTCAAATTCGGGTGATCCCTCTTGAGCATGTATGCTTCTGCTACTTGTTCTACATCAGACTTCTTCCGCAAACGGCGAAACGCTTTGACTCGGTGAGTTTCGCGGCATTCCGACTTCGATGCCCGGTTGCCGAAATTCAGTTGCCTTTGAATTTCGGGTGATCCCTCTTGAGCATGTATGCTTCTGCTACTTGTTCTACATCAGACTTTCTTCCGCAAACGGCGAAACGCTTTGACTCGGTGAGTTTCGCGGCATTCCGACTTCGATGCCCCGGTTGCCGAAATTCAGTTGCCTTTGAATTTCGGGTGATCCCTCTTGAGCATGTATGCTTCTGCTACTTGTTCTACATCAGACTTTCTTCCGCAAACGGCGAAACGCTTTGACTCGGTGAGTTTCGCGGCATTCCGACTTCGATGCCCCGGTTGCCGAAATTCAGTTGCCTTTGAATTTCGGGTGATCCCTCTTGAGCATGTATGCTTCTGCTACTTGTTCTACATCAGACTTTCTTCCGCAAACGGCGAAACGCTTTGACTCGGTGAGTTTCGCGGCATTCCGACTTCGATGCCCCGGTTGCCGAAATTCAGTTGCCTTTGAATTTCGGGTGATCCCTCTTGAGCATGTATGCTTCTGCTACTTGTTCTACATCAGACTTTCTTCCGCAAACGGCGAAACGCTTTGACTCGGTGAGTTTCGCGGCATTCCGACTTCGATGCCCCGGTTGCCGAAATTCAGTTGCCTTTGAATTTCGGGTGATCCCTCTTGAGCATGTATGCTTCTGCTACTTGTTCTACATCAGACTTTCTTCCGCAAACGGCGAAACGCTTTGACTCGGTGAGTTTCGCGGCATTCCGACTTCGATGCCCCGGTTGCCGAAATTCAGTTGCCTTTGAATTTCGGGTGATCCCTCTTGAGCATGTATGCTTCTGCTACTTGTTCTACATCAGACTTTCTTCCGCAAACGGCGAAACGCTTTGACTCGGTGAGTTTCGCGGCATTCCGACTTCGATGCCCCGGTTGCCGAAATTCAGTTGCCTTTGAATTTCGGGTGATCCCTCTTGAGCATGTATGCTTCTGCTACTTGTTCTACATCAGACTTTCTTCCGCAAACGGCGAAACGCTTTGACTCGGTGAGTTTCGCGGCATTCCGACTTCGATGCCCCGGTTGCCGAAATTCAGTTGCCTTTGAATTTCGGGTGATCCCTCTTGAGCATGTATGCTTCTGCTACTTGTTCTACATCAGACTTTCTTCCGCAAACGGCGAAACGCTTTGACTCGGTGAGTTTCGCGGCATTCCGACTTCGATGCCCCGGTTGCCGAAATTCAGTTGCCTTTGAATTTCGGGTGATCCCTCTTGAGCATGTATGCTTCTGCTACTTGTTCTACATCAGACTTTCTTCCGCAAACGGCGAAACGCTTTGACTCGGTGAGTTTCGCGGCATTCCGACTTCGATGCCCCGGTTGCCGAAATTCAGTTGCCTTTGAATTTCGGGTGATCCCTCTTGAGCATGTATGCTTCTGCTACTTGTTCTACATCAGACTTTCTTCCGCAAACGGCGAAACGCTTTGACTCGGTGAGTTTCGCGGCATTCCGACTTCGATGCCCCGGTTGCCGAAATTCAGTTGCCTTTGAATTTCGGGTGATCCCTCTTGAGCATGTATGCTTCTGCTACTTGTTCTACATCAGACTTTCTTCCGCAAACGGCGAAACGCTTTGACTCGGTGAGTTTCGCGGCATTCCGACTTCGATGCCCCGGTTGCCGAAATTCAGTTGCCTTTGAATTTCGGGTGATCCCTCTTGAGCATGTATGCTTCTGCTACTTGTTCTACATCAGACTTTCTTCCGCAAACGGCGAAACGCTTTGACTCGGTGAGTTTCGCGGCATTCCGACTTCGATGCCCCGGTTGCCGAAATTCAGTTGCCTTTGAATTTCGGGTGATCCCTCTTGAGCATGTATGCTTCTGCTACTTGTTCTACATCAGACTTTCTTCCGCAAACGGCGAAACGCTTTGACTCGGTGAGTTTCGCGGCATTCCGACTTCGATGCCCCGGTTGCCGAAATTCAGTTGCCTTTGAATTTCGGGTGATCCCTCTTGAGCATGTATGCTTCTGCTACTTGTTCTACATCAGACTTTCTTCCGCAAACGGCGAAACGCTTTGACTCGGTGAGTTTCGCGGCATTCCGACTTCGATGCCCCGGTTGCCGAAATTCAGTTGCCTTTGAATTTCGGGTGATCCCTCTTGAGCATGTATGCTTCTGCTACTTGTTCTACATCAGACTTTCTTCCGCAAACGGCGAAACGCTTTGACTCGGTGAGTTTCGCGGCATTCCGACTTCGATGCCCCGGTTGCCGAAATTCAGTTGCCTTTGAATTTCGGGTGATCCCTCTTGAGCATGTATGCTTCTGCTACTTGTTCTACATCAGACTTTCTTCCGCAAACGGCGAAACGCTTTGACTCGGTGAGTTTCGCGGCATTCCGACTTCGATGCCCCGGTTGCCGAAATTCAGTTGCCTTTGAATTTCGGGTGATCCCTCTTGAGCATGTATGCTTCTGCTACTTGTTCTACATCAGACTTTCTTCCGCAAACGGCGAAACGCTTTGACTCGGTGAGTTTCGCGGCATTCCGACTTCGATGCCCCGGTTGCCGAAATTCAGTTGCCTTTGAATTTCGGGTGATCCCTCTTGAGCATGTATGCTTCTGCTACTTGTTCTACATCAGACTTTCTTCCGCAAACGGCGAAACGCTTTGACTCGGTGAGTTTCGCGGCATTCCGACTTCGATGCCCCGGTTGCCGAAATTCAGTTGCCTTTGAATTTCGGGTGATCCCTCTTGAGCATGTATGCTTCTGCTACTTGTTCTACATCAGACTTTCTTCCGCAAACGGCGAAACGCTTTGACTCGGTGAGTTTCGCGGCATTCCGACTTCGATGCCCCGGTTGCCGAAATTCAGTTGCCTTTGAATTTCGGGTGATCCCTCTTGAGCATGTATGCTTCTGCTACTTGTTCTACATCAGACTTTCTTCCGCAAACGGCGAAACGCTTTGACTCGGTGAGTTTCGCGGCATTCCGACTTCGATGCCCCGGTTGCCGAAATTCAGTTGCCTTTGAATTTCGGGTGATCCCTCTTGAGCATGTATGCTTCTGCTACTTGTTCTACATCAGACTTTCTTCCGCAAACGGCGAAACGCTTTGACTCGGTGAGTTTCGCGGCATTCCGACTTCGATGCCCCGGTTGCCGAAATTCAGTTGCCTTTGAATTTCGGGTGATCCCTCTTGAGCATGTATGCTTCTGCTACTTGTTCTACATCAGACTTTCTTCCGCAAACGGCGAAACGCTTTGACTCGGTGAGTTTCGCGGCATTCCGACTTCGATGCCCCGGTTGCCGAAATTCAGTTGCCTTTGAATTTCGGGTGATCCCTCTTGAGCATGTATGCTTCTGCTACTTGTTCTACATCAGACTTTCTTCCGCAAACGGCGAAACGCTTTGACTCGGTGAGTTTCGCGGCATTCCGACTTCGATGCCCCGGTTGCCGAAATTCAGTTGCCTTTGAATTTCGGGTGATCCCTCTTGAGCATGTATGCTTCTGCTACTTGTTCTACATCAGACTTTCTTCCGCAAACGGCGAAACGCTTTGACTCGGTGAGTTTCGCGGCATTCCGACTTCGATGCCCCGGTTGCCGAAATTCAGTTGCCTTTGAATTTCGGGTGATCCCTCTTGAGCATGTATGCTTCTGCTACTTGTTCTACATCAGACTTTCTTCCGCAAACGGCGAAACGCTTTGACTCGGTGAGTTTCGCGGCATTCCGACTTCGATGCCCCGGTTGCCGAAATTCAGTTGCCTTTGAATTTCGGGTGATCCCTCTTGAGCATGTATGCTTCTGCTACTTGTTCTACATCAGACTTTCTTCCGCAAACGGCGAAACGCTTTGACTCGGTGAGTTTCGCGGCATTCCGACTTCGATGCCCCGGTTGCCGAAATTCAGTTGCCTTTGAATTTCGGGTGATCCCTCTTGAGCATGTATGCTTCTGCTACTTGTTCTACATCAGACTTTCTTCCGCAAACGGCGAAACGCTTTGACTCGGTGAGTTTCGCGGCATTCCGACTTCGATGCCCCGGTTGCCGAAATTCAGTTGCCTTTGAATTTCGGGTGATCCCTCTTGAGCATGTATGCTTCTGCTACTTGTTCTACATCAGACTTTCTTCCGCAAACGGCGAAACGCTTTGACTCGGTGAGTTTCGCGGCATTCCGACTTCGATGCCCCGGTTGCCGAAATTCAGTTGCCTTTGAATTTCGGGTGATCCCTCTTGAGCATGTATGCTTCTGCTACTTGTTCTACATCAGACTTTCTTCCGCAAACGGCGAAACGCTTTGACTCGGTGAGTTTCGCGGCATTCCGACTTCGATGCCCCGGTTGCCGAAATTCAGTTGCCTTTGAATTTCGGGTGATCCCTCTTGAGCATGTATGCTTCTGCTACTTGTTCTACATCAGACTTTTCCGCAAACGGCGAAACGCTTTGACTCGGTGAGTTTCGCGGCATTCCGACTTCGATGCCCCGGTTGCCGAAATTCAGTTGCCTTTGAATTTCGGGTGATCCCTCTTGAGCATGTATGCTTCTGCTACTTGTTCTACATCAGACTTCTTTCCGCAAACGGCGAAACGCTTTGACTCGGTGAGTTTCGCGGCATTCCGACTTCGATGCCCCGGTTGCCGAAATTCAGTTGCCTTTGAATTTCGGGTGATCCCTCTTGAGCATGTATGCTTCTGCTACTTGTTCTACATCAGACTTTCTTCCGCAAACGGCGAAACGCTTTGACTCGGTGAGTTTCGCGGCATTCCGACTTCGATGCCCCGGTTGCCGAAATTCAGTTGCCTTTGAATTTCGGGTGATCCCTCTTGAGCATGTATGCTTCTGCTACTTGTTCTACATCAGACTTTCTTCCGCAAACGGCGAAACGCTTTGACTCGGTGAGTTTCGCGGCATTCCGACTTCGATGCCCCGGTTGCCGAAATTCAGTTGCCTTTGAATTTCGGGTGATCCCTCTTGAGCATGTATGCTTCTGCTACTTGTTCTACATCAGACTTTCTTCCGCAAACGGCGAAACGCTTTGACTCGGTGAGTTTCGCGGCATTCCGACTTCGATGCCCCGGTTGCCGAAATTCAGTTGCCTTTGAATTTCGGGTGATCCCTCTTGAGCATGTATGCTTCTGCTACTTGTTCTACATCAGACTTTCTTCCGCAAACGGCGAAACGCTTTGACTCGGTGAGTTTCGCGGCATTCCGACTTCGATGCCCCGGTTGCCGAAATTCAGTTGCCTTTGAATTTCGGGTGATCCCTCTTGAGCATGTATGCTTCTGCTACTTGTTCTACATCAGACTTTCTTCCGCAAACGGCGAAACGCTTTGACTCGGTGAGTTTCGCGGCATTCCGACTTCGATGCCCCGGTTGCCGAAATTCAGTTGCCTTTGAATTTCGGGTGATCCCTCTTGAGCATGTATGCTTCTGCTACTTGTTCTACATCAGACTTTCTTCCGCAAACGGCGAAACGCTTTGACTCGGTGAGTTTCGCGGCATTCCGACTTCGATGCCCCGGTTGCCGAAATTCAGTTGCCTTTGAATTTCGGGTGATCCCTCTTGAGCATGTATGCTTCTGCTACTTGTTCTACATCAGACTTTCTTCCGCAAACGGCGAAACGCTTTGACTCGGTGAGTTTCGCGGCATTCCGACTTCGATGCCCCGGTTGCCGAAATTCAGTTGCCTTTGAATTTCGGGTGATCCCTCTTGAGCATGTATGCTTCTGCTACTTGTTCTACATCAGACTTTCTTCCGCAAACGGCGAAACGCTTTGACTCGGTGAGTTTCGCGGCATTCCGACTTCGATGCCCCGGTTGCCGAAATTCAGTTGCCTTTGAATTTCGGGTGATCCCTCTTGAGCATGTATGCTTCTGCTACTTGTTCTACATCAGACTTTCTTCCGCAAACGGCGAAACGCTTTGACTCGGTGAGTTTCGCGGCATTCCGACTTCGATGCCCCGGTTGCCGAAATTCAGTTGCCTTTGAATTTCGGGTGATCCCTCTTGAGCATGTATGCTTCTGCTACTTGTTCTACATCAGACTTTCTTCCGCAAACGGCGAAACGCTTTGACTCGGTGAGTTTCGCGGCATTCCGACTTCGATGCCCCGGTTGCCGAAATTCAGTTGCCTTTGAATTTCGGGTGATCCCTCTTGAGCATGTATGCTTCTGCTACTTGTTCTACATCAGACTTTCTTCCGCAAACGGCGAAACGCTTTGACTCGGTGAGTTTCGCGGCATTCCGACTTCGATGCCCCGGTTGCCGAAATTCAGTTGCCTTTGAATTTCGGGTGATCCCTCTTGAGCATGTATGCTTCTGCTACTTGTTCTACATCAGACTTTCTTCCGCAAACGGCGAAACGCTTTGACTCGGTGAGTTTCGCGGCATTCCGACTTCGATGCCCCGGTTGCCGAAATTCAGTTGCCTTTGAATTTCGGGTGATCCCTCTTGAGCATGTATGCTTCTGCTACTTGTTCTACATCAGACTTTCTTCCGCAAACGGCGAAACGCTTTGACTCGGTGAGTTTCGCGGCATTCCGACTTCGATGCCCCGGTTGCCGAAATTCAGTTGCCTTTGAATTTCGGGTGATCCCTCTTGAGCATGTATGCTTCTGCTACTTGTTCTACATCAGACTTTCTTCCGCAAACGGCGAAACGCTTTGACTCGGTGAGTTTCGCGGCATTCCGACTTCGATGCCCCGGTTGCCGAAATTCAGTTGCCTTTGAATTTCGGGTGATCCCTCTTGAGCATGTATGCTTCTGCTACTTGTTCTACATCAGACTTTCTTCCGCAAACGGCGAAACGCTTTGACTCGGTGAGTTTCGCGGCATTCCGACTTCGATGCCCCGGTTGCCGAAATTCAGTTGCCTTTGAATTTCGGGTGATCCCTCTTGAGCATGTATGCTTCTGCTACTTGTTCTACATCAGACTTTCTTCCGCAAACGGCGAAACGCTTTGACTCGGTGAGTTTCGCGGCATTCCGACTTCGATGCCCCGGTTGCCGAAATTCAGTTGCCTTTGAATTTCGGGTGATCCCTCTTGAGCATGTATGCTTCTGCTACTTGTTCTACATCAGACTTTCTTCCGCAAACGGCGAAACGCTTTGACTCGGTGAGTTTCGCGGCATTCCGACTTCGATGCCCCGGTTGCCGAAATTCAGTTGCCTTTGAATTTCGGGTGATCCCTCTTGAGCATGTATGCTTCTGCTACTTGTTCTACATCAGACTTTCTTCCGCAAACGGCGAAACGCTTTGACTCGGTGAGTTTCGCGGCATTCCGACTTCGATGCCCCGGTTGCCGAAATTCAGTTGCCTTTGAATTTCGGGTGATCCCTCTTGAGCATGTATGCTTCTGCTACTTGTTCTACATCAGACTTCTTCCGCAAACGGCGAAACGCTTTGACTCGGTGAGTTTCGCGGCATTCCGACTTCGATGCCCCGGTTGCCGAAATTCAGTTGCCTTTGAATTTCGGGTGATCCCTCTTGAGCATGTATGCTTCTGCTACTTGTTCTACATCAGACTTTCTTCCGCAAACGGCGAAACGCTTTGACTCGGTGAGTTTCGCGGCATTCCGACTTCGATGCCCCGGTTGCCGAAATTCAGTTGCCTTTGAATTTCGGGTGATCCCTCTTGAGCATGTATGCTTCTGCTACTTGTTCTACATCAGACTTTCTTCCGCAAACGGCGAAACGCTTTGACTCGGTGAGTTTCGCGGCATTCCGACTTCGATGCCCCGGTTGCCGAAATTCAGTTGCCTTTGAATTTCGGGTGATCCCTCTTGAGCATGTATGCTTCTGCTACTTGTTCTACATCAGACTTTCTTCCGCAAACGGCGAAACGCTTTGACTCGGTGAGTTTCGCGGCATTCCGACTTCGATGCCCCGGTTGCCGAAATTCAGTTGCCTTTGAATTTCGGGTGATCCCTCTTGAGCATGTATGCTTCTGCTACTTGTTCTACATCAGACTTTCTTCCGCAAACGGCGAAACGCTTTGACTCGGTGAGTTTCGCGGCATTCCGACTTCGATGCCCCGGTTGCCGAAATTCAGTTGCCTTTGAATTTCGGGTGATCCCTCTTGAGCATGTATGCTTCTGCTACTTGTTCTACATCAGACTTTCTTCCGCAAACGGCGAAACGCTTTGACTCGGTGAGTTTCGCGGCATTCCGACTTCGATGCCCCGGTTGCCGAAATTCAGTTGCCTTTGAATTTCGGGTGATCCCTCTTGAGCATGTATGCTTCTGCTACTTGTTCTACATCAGACTTTCTTCCGCAAACGGCGAAACGCTTTGACTCGGTGAGTTTCGCGGCATTCCGACTTCGATGCCCCGGTTGCCGAAATTCAGTTGCCTTTGAATTTCGGGTGATCCCTCTTGAGCATGTATGCTTCTGCTACTTGTTCTACATCAGACTTTCTTCCGCAAACGGCGAAACGCTTTGACTCGGTGAGTTTCGCGGCATTCCGACTTCGATGCCCCGGTTGCCGAAATTCAGTTGCCTTTGAATTTCGGGTGATCCCTCTTGAGCATGTATGCTTCTGCTACTTGTTCTACATCAGACTTTCTTCCGCAAACGGCGAAACGCTTTGACTCGGTGAGTTTCGCGGCATTCCGACTTCGATGCCCCGGTTGCCGAAATTCAGTTGCCTTTGAATTTCGGGTGATCCCTCTTGAGCATGTATGCTTCTGCTACTTGTTCTACATCAGACTTCTTCCGCAAACGGCGAAACGCTTTGACTCGGTGAGTTTCGCGGCATTCCGACTTCGATGCCCCGGTTGCCGAAATTCAGTTGCCTTTGAATTTCGGGTGATCCCTCTTGAGCATGTATGCTTCTGCTACTTGTTCTACATCAGACTTTCTTCCGCAAACGGCGAAACGCTTTGACTCGGTGAGTTTCGCGGCATTCCGACTTCGATGCCCCGGTTGCCGAAATTCAGTTGCCTTTGAATTTCGGGTGATCCCTCTTGAGCATGTATGCTTCTGCTACTTGTTCTACATCAGACTTTCTTCCGCAAACGGCGAAACGCTTTGACTCGGTGAGTTTCGCGGCATTCCGACTTCGATGCCCCGGTTGCCGAAATTCAGTTGCCTTTGAATTTCGGGTGATCCCTCTTGAGCATGTATGCTTCTGCTACTTGTTCTACATCAGACTTTCTTCCGCAAACGGCGAAACGCTTTGACTCGGTGAGTTTCGCGGCATTCCGACTTCGATGCCCCGGTTGCCGAAATTCAGTTGCCTTTGAATTTCGGGTGATCCCTCTTGAGCATGTATGCTTCTGCTACTTGTTCTACATCAGACTTTCTTCCGCAAACGGCGAAACGCTTTGACTCGGTGAGTTTCGCGGCATTCCGACTTCGATGCCCCGGTTGCCGAAATTCAGTTGCCTTTGAATTTCGGGTGATCCCTCTTGAGCATGTATGCTTCTGCTACTTGTTCTACATCAGACTTTCTTCCGCAAACGGCGAAACGCTTTGACTCGGTGAGTTTCGCGGCATTCCGACTTCGATGCCCCGGTTGCCGAAATTCAGTTGCCTTTGAATTTCGGGTGATCCCTCTTGAGCATGTATGCTTCTGCTACTTGTTCTACATCAGACTTTCTTCCGCAAACGGCGAAACGCTTTGACTCGGTGAGTTTCGCGGCATTCCGACTTCGATGCCCCGGTTGCCGAAATTCAGTTGCCTTTGAATTTCGGGTGATCCCTCTTGAGCATGTATGCTTCTGCTACTTGTTCTACATCAGACTTTCTTCCGCAAACGGCGAAACGCTTTGACTCGGTGAGTTTCGCGGCATTCCGACTTCGATGCCCCGGTTGCCGAAATTCAGTTGCCTTTGAATTTCGGGTGATCCCTCTTGAGCATGTATGCTTCTGCTACTTGTTCTACATCAGACTTTCTTCCGCAAACGGCGAAACGCTTTGACTCGGTGAGTTTCGCGGCATTCCGACTTCGATGCCCCGGTTGCCGAAATTCAGTTGCCTTTGAATTTCGGGTGATCCCTCTTGAGCATGTATGCTTCTGCTACTTGTTCTACATCAGACTTTCTTCCGCAAACGGCGAAACGCTTTGACTCGGTGAGTTTCGCGGCATTCCGACTTCGATGCCCCGGTTGCCGAAATTCAGTTGCCTTTGAATTTCGGGTGATCCCTCTTGAGCATGTATGCTTCTGCTACTTGTTCTACATCAGACTTTCTTCCGCAAACGGCGAAACGCTTTGACTCGGTGAGTTTCGCGGCATTCCGACTTCGATGCCCCGGTTGCCGAAATTCAGTTGCCTTTGAATTTCGGGTGATCCCTCTTGAGCATGTATGCTTCTGCTACTTGTTCTACATCAGACTTTCTTCCGCAAACGGCGAAACGCTTTGACTCGGTGAGTTTCGCGGCATTCCGACTTCGATGCCCCGGTTGCCGAAATTCAGTTGCCTTTGAATTTCGGGTGATCCCTCTTGAGCATGTATGCTTCTGCTACTTGTTCTACATCAGACTTTCTTCCGCAAACGGCGAAACGCTTTGACTCGGTGAGTTTCGCGGCATTCCGACTTCGATGCCCCGGTTGCCGAAATTCAGTTGCCTTTGAATTTCGGGTGATCCCTCTTGAGCATGTATGCTTCTGCTACTTGTTCTACATCAGACTTTCTTCCGCAAACGGCGAAACGCTTTGACTCGGTGAGTTTCGCGGCATTCCGACTTCGATGCCCCGGTTGCCGAAATTCAGTTGCCTTTGAATTTCGGGTGATCCCTCTTGAGCATGTATGCTTCTGCTACTTGTTCTACATCAGACTTCTTCCGCAAACGGCGAAACGCTTTGACTCGGTGAGTTTCGCGGCATTCCGACTTCGATGCCCCGGTTGCCGAAATTCAGTTGCCTTTGAATTTCGGGTGATCCCTCTTGAGCATGTATGCTTCTGCTACTTGTTCTACATCAGACTTTCTTCCGCAAACGGCGAAACGCTTTGACTCGGTGAGTTTCGCGGCATTCCGACTTCGATGCCCCGGTTGCCGAAATTCAGTTGCCTTTGAATTTCGGGTGATCCCTCTTGAGCATGTATGCTTCTGCTACTTGTTCTACATCAGACTTTCTTCCGCAAACGGCGAAACGCTTTGACTCGGTGAGTTTCGCGGCATTCCGACTTCGATGCCCCGGTTGCCGAAATTCAGTTGCCTTTGAATTTCGGGTGATCCCTCTTGAGCATGTATGCTTCTGCTACTTGTTCTACATCAGACTTTCTTCCGCAAACGGCGAAACGCTTTGACTCGGTGAGTTTCGCGGCATTCCGACTTCGATGCCCCGGTTGCCGAAATTCAGTTGCCTTTGAATTTCGGGTGATCCCTCTTGAGCATGTATGCTTCTGCTACTTGTTCTACATCAGACTTTCTTCCGCAAACGGCGAAACGCTTTGACTCGGTGAGTTTCGCGGCATTCCGACTTCGATGCCCCGGTTGCCGAAATTCAGTTGCCTTTGAATTTCGGGTGATCCCTCTTGAGCATGTATGCTTCTGCTACTTGTTCTACATCAGACTTTCTTCCGCAAACGGCGAAACGCTTTGACTCGGTGAGTTTCGCGGCATTCCGACTTCGATGCCCCGGTTGCCGAAATTCAGTTGCCTTTGAATTTCGGGTGATCCCTCTTGAGCATGTATGCTTCTGCTACTTGTTCTACATCAGACTTTCTTCCGCAAACGGCGAAACGCTTTGACTCGGTGAGTTTCGCGGCATTCCGACTTCGATGCCCCGGTTGCCGAAATTCAGTTGCCTTTGAATTTCGGGTGATCCCTCTTGAGCATGTATGCTTCTGCTACTTGTTCTACATCAGACTTTCTTCCGCAAACGGCGAAACGCTTTGACTCGGTGAGTTTCGCGGCATTCCGACTTCGATGCCCCGGTTGCCGAAATTCAGTTGCCTTTGAATTTCGGGTGATCCCTCTTGAGCATGTATGCTTCTGCTACTTGTTCTACATCAGACTTTCTTCCGCAAACGGCGAAACGCTTTGACTCGGTGAGTTTCGCGGCATTCCGACTTCGATGCCCCGGTTGCCGAAATTCAGTTGCCTTTGAATTTCGGGTGATCCCTCTTGAGCATGTATGCTTCTGCTACTTGTTCTACATCAGACTTTCTTCCGCAAACGGCGAAACGCTTTGACTCGGTGAGTTTCGCGGCATTCCGACTTCGATGCCCCGGTTGCCGAAATTCAGTTGCCTTTGAATTTCGGGTGATCCCTCTTGAGCATGTATGCTTCTGCTACTTGTTCTACATCAGACTTTCTTCCGCAAACGGCGAAACGCTTTGACTCGGTGAGTTTCGCGGCATTCCGACTTCGATGCCCCGGTTGCCGAAATTCAGTTGCCTTTGAATTTCGGGTGATCCCTCTTGAGCATGTATGCTTCTGCTACTTGTTCTACATCAGACTTTCTTCCGCAAACGGCGAAACGCTTTGACTCGGTGAGTTTCGCGGCATTCCGACTTCGATGCCCCGGTTGCCGAAATTCAGTTGCCTTTGAATTTCGGGTGATCCCTCTTGAGCATGTATGCTTCTGCTACTTGTTCTACATCAGACTTTCTTCCGCAAACGGCGAAACGCTTTGACTCGGTGAGTTTCGCGGCATTCCGACTTCGATGCCCCGGTTGCCGAAATTCAGTTGCCTTTGAATTTCGGGTGATCCCTCTTGAGCATGTATGCTTCTGCTACTTGTTCTACATCAGACTTTCTTCCGCAAACGGCGAAACGCTTTGACTCGGTGAGTTTCGCGGCATTCCGACTTCGATGCCCCGGTTGCCGAAATTCAGTTGCCTTTGAATTTCGGGTGATCCCTCTTGAGCATGTATGCTTCTGCTACTTGTTCTACATCAGACTTTCTTCCGCAAACGGCGAAACGCTTTGACTCGGTGAGTTTCGCGGCATTCCGACTTCGATGCCCCGGTTGCCGAAATTCAGTTGCCTTTGAATTTCGGGTGATCCCTCTTGAGCATGTATGCTTCTGCTACTTGTTCTACATCAGACTTTCTTCCGCAAACGGCGAAACGCTTTGACTCGGTGAGTTTCGCGGCATTCCGACTTCGATGCCCCGGTTGCCGAAATTCAGTTGCCTTTGAATTTCGGGTGATCCCTCTTGAGCATGTATGCTTCTGCTACTTGTTCTACATCAGACTTTCTTCCGCAAACGGCGAAACGCTTTGACTCGGTGAGTTTCGCGGCATTCCGACTTCGATGCCCCGGTTGCCGAAATTCAGTTGCCTTTGAATTTCGGGTGATCCCTCTTGAGCATGTATGCTTCTGCTACTTGTTCTACATCAGACTTTCTTCCGCAAACGGCGAAACGCTTTGACTCGGTGAGTTTCGCGGCATTCCGACTTCGATGCCCCGGTTGCCGAAATTCAGTTGCCTTTGAATTTCGGGTGATCCCTCTTGAGCATGTATGCTTCTGCTACTTGTTCTACATCAGACTTTCTTCCGCAAACGGCGAAACGCTTTGACTCGGTGAGTTTCGCGGCATTCCGACTTCGATGCCCCGGTTGCCGAAATTCAGTTGCCTTTGAATTTCGGGTGATCCCTCTTGAGCATGTATGCTTCTGCTACTTGTTCTACATCAGACTTTCTTCCGCAAACGGCGAAACGCTTTGACTCGGTGAGTTTCGCGGCATTCCGACTTCGATGCCCCGGTTGCCGAAATTCAGTTGCCTTTGAATTTCGGGTGATCCCTCTTGAGCATGTATGCTTCTGCTACTTGTTCTACATCAGACTTTCTTCCGCAAACGGCGAAACGCTTTGACTCGGTGAGTTTCGCGGCATTCCGACTTCGATGCCCCGGTTGCCGAAATTCAGTTGCCTTTGAATTTCGGGTGATCCCTCTTGAGCATGTATGCTTCTGCTACTTGTTCTACATCAGACTTTCTTCCGCAAACGGCGAAACGCTTTGACTCGGTGAGTTTCGCGGCATTCCGACTTCGATGCCCCGGTTGCCGAAATTCAGTTGCCTTTGAATTTCGGGTGATCCCTCTTGAGCATGTATGCTTCTGCTACTTGTTCTACATCAGACTTCTTCCGCAAACGGCGAAACGCTTTGACTCGGTGAGTTTCGCGGCATTCCGACTTCGATGCCCCGGTTGCCGAAATTCAGTTGCCTTTGAATTTCGGGTGATCCCTCTTGAGCATGTATGCTTCTGCTACTTGTTCTACATCAGACTTTCTTCCGCAAACGGCGAAACGCTTTGACTCGGTGAGTTTCGCGGCATTCCGACTTCGATGCCCCGGTTGCCGAAATTCAGTTGCCTTTGAATTTCGGGTGATCCCTCTTGAGCATGTATGCTTCTGCTACTTGTTCTACATCAGACTTTCTTCCGCAAACGGCGAAACGCTTTGACTCGGTGAGTTTCGCGGCATTCCGACTTCGATGCCCCGGTTGCCGAAATTCAGTTGCCTTTGAATTTCGGGTGATCCCTCTTGAGCATGTATGCTTCTGCTACTTGTTCTACATCAGACTTTCTTCCGCAAACGGCGAAACGCTTTGACTCGGTGAGTTTCGCGGCATTCCGACTTCGATGCCCCGGTTGCCGAAATTCAGTTGCCTTTGAATTTCGGGTGATCCCTCTTGAGCATGTATGCTTCTGCTACTTGTTCTACATCAGACTTTCTTCCGCAAACGGCGAAACGCTTTGACTCGGTGAGTTTCGCGGCATTCCGACTTCGATGCCCCGGTTGCCGAAATTCAGTTGCCTTTGAATTTCGGGTGATCCCTCTTGAGCATGTATGCTTCTGCTACTTGTTCTACATCAGACTTTCTTCCGCAAACGGCGAAACGCTTTGACTCGGTGAGTTTCGCGGCATTCCGACTTCGATGCCCCGGTTGCCGAAATTCAGTTGCCTTTGAATTTCGGGTGATCCCTCTTGAGCATGTATGCTTCTGCTACTTGTTCTACATCAGACTTTCTTCCGCAAACGGCGAAACGCTTTGACTCGGTGAGTTTCGCGGCATTCCGACTTCGATGCCCCGGTTGCCGAAATTCAGTTGCCTTTGAATTTCGGGTGATCCCTCTTGAGCATGTATGCTTCTGCTACTTGTTCTACATCAGACTTTCTTCCGCAAACGGCGAAACGCTTTGACTCGGTGAGTTTCGCGGCATTCCGACTTCGATGCCCCGGTTGCCGAAATTCAGTTGCCTTTGAATTTCGGGTGATCCCTCTTGAGCATGTATGCTTCTGCTACTTGTTCTACATCAGACTTTCTTCCGCAAACGGCGAAACGCTTTGACTCGGTGAGTTTCGCGGCATTCCGACTTCGATGCCCCGGTTGCCGAAATTCAGTTGCCTTTGAATTTCGGGTGATCCCTCTTGAGCATGTATGCTTCTGCTACTTGTTCTACATCAGACTTTCTTCCGCAAACGGCGAAACGCTTTGACTCGGTGAGTTTCGCGGCATTCCGACTTCGATGCCCCGGTTGCCGAAATTCAGTTGCCTTTGAATTTCGGGTGATCCCTCTTGAGCATGTATGCTTCTGCTACTTGTTCTACATCAGACTTTCTTCCGCAAACGGCGAAACGCTTTGACTCGGTGAGTTTCGCGGCATTCCGACTTCGATGCCCCGGTTGCCGAAATTCAGTTGCCTTTGAATTTCGGGTGATCCCTCTTGAGCATGTATGCTTCTGCTACTTGTTCTACATCAGACTTTCTTCCGCAAACGGCGAAACGCTTTGACTCGGTGAGTTTCGCGGCATTCCGACTTCGATGCCCCGGTTGCCGAAATTCAGTTGCCTTTGAATTTCGGGTGATCCCTCTTGAGCATGTATGCTTCTGCTACTTGTTCTACATCAGACTTTTTCCGCAAACGGCGAAACGCTTTGACTCGGTGAGTTTCGCGGCATTCCGACTTCGATGCCCCGGTTGCCGAAATTCAGTTGCCTTTGAATTTCGGGTGATCCCTCTTGAGCATGTATGCTTCTGCTACTTGTTCTACATCAGACTTCTTCCGCAAACGGCGAAACGCTTTGACTCGGTGAGTTTCGCGGCATTCCGACTTCGATGCCCCGGTTGCCGAAATTCAGTTGCCTTTGAATTTCGGGTGATCCCTCTTGAGCATGTATGCTTCTGCTACTTGTTCTACATCAGACTTTCTTCCGCAAACGGCGAAACGCTTTGACTCGGTGAGTTTCGCGGCATTCCGACTTCGATGCCCCGGTTGCCGAAATTCAGTTGCCTTTGAATTTCGGGTGATCCCTCTTGAGCATGTATGCTTCTGCTACTTGTTCTACATCAGACTTTCTTCCGCAAACGGCGAAACGCTTTGACTCGGTGAGTTTCGCGGCATTCCGACTTCGATGCCCCGGTTGCCGAAATTCAGTTGCCTTTGAATTTCGGGTGATCCCTCTTGAGCATGTATGCTTCTGCTACTTGTTCTACATCAGACTTTCTTCCGCAAACGGCGAAACGCTTTGACTCGGTGAGTTTCGCGGCATTCCGACTTCGATGCCCCGGTTGCCGAAATTCAGTTGCCTTTGAATTTCGGGTGATCCCTCTTGAGCATGTATGCTTCTGCTACTTGTTCTACATCAGACTTTCTTCCGCAAACGGCGAAACGCTTTGACTCGGTGAGTTTCGCGGCATTCCGACTTCGATGCCCCGGTTGCCGAAATTCAGTTGCCTTTGAATTTCGGGTGATCCCTCTTGAGCATGTATGCTTCTGCTACTTGTTCTACATCAGACTTTCTTCCGCAAACGGCGAAACGCTTTGACTCGGTGAGTTTCGCGGCATTCCGACTTCGATGCCCCGGTTGCCGAAATTCAGTTGCCTTTGAATTTCGGGTGATCCCTCTTGAGCATGTATGCTTCTGCTACTTGTTCTACATCAGACTTTCTTCCGCAAACGGCGAAACGCTTTGACTCGGTGAGTTTCGCGGCATTCCGACTTCGATGCCCCGGTTGCCGAAATTCAGTTGCCTTTGAATTTCGGGTGATCCCTCTTGAGCATGTATGCTTCTGCTACTTGTTCTACATCAGACTTTCTTCCGCAAACGGCGAAACGCTTTGACTCGGTGAGTTTCGCGGCATTCCGACTTCGATGCCCCGGTTGCCGAAATTCAGTTGCCTTTGAATTTCGGGTGATCCCTCTTGAGCATGTATGCTTCTGCTACTTGTTCTACATCAGACTTCTTCCGCAAACGGCGAAACGCTTTGACTCGGTGAGTTTCGCGGCATTCCGACTTCGATGCCCCGGTTGCCGAAATTCAGTTGCCTTTGAATTTCGGGTGATCCCTCTTGAGCATGTATGCTTCTGCTACTTGTTCTACATCAGACTTTCTTCCGCAAACGGCGAAACGCTTTGACTCGGTGAGTTTCGCGGCATTCCGACTTCGATGCCCCGGTTGCCGAAATTCAGTTGCCTTTGAATTTCGGGTGATCCCTCTTGAGCATGTATGCTTCTGCTACTTGTTCTACATCAGACTTTCTTCCGCAAACGGCGAAACGCTTTGACTCGGTGAGTTTCGCGGCATTCCGACTTCGATGCCCCGGTTGCCGAAATTCAGTTGCCTTTGAATTTCGGGTGATCCCTCTTGAGCATGTATGCTTCTGCTACTTGTTCTACATCAGACTTTCTTCCGCAAACGGCGAAACGCTTTGACTCGGTGAGTTTCGCGGCATTCCGACTTCGATGCCCCGGTTGCCGAAATTCAGTTGCCTTTGAATTTCGGGTGATCCCTCTTGAGCATGTATGCTTCTGCTACTTGTTCTACATCAGACTTTCTTCCGCAAACGGCGAAACGCTTTGACTCGGTGAGTTTCGCGGCATTCCGACTTCGATGCCCCGGTTGCCGAAATTCAGTTGCCTTTGAATTTCGGGTGATCCCTCTTGAGCATGTATGCTTCTGCTACTTGTTCTACATCAGACTTTCTTCCGCAAACGGCGAAACGCTTTGACTCGGTGAGTTTCGCGGCATTCCGACTTCGATGCCCCGGTTGCCGAAATTCAGTTGCCTTTGAATTTCGGGTGATCCCTCTTGAGCATGTATGCTTCTGCTACTTGTTCTACATCAGACTTTCTTCCGCAAACGGCGAAACGCTTTGACTCGGTGAGTTTCGCGGCATTCCGACTTCGATGCCCCGGTTGCCGAAATTCAGTTGCCTTTGAATTTCGGGTGATCCCTCTTGAGCATGTATGCTTCTGCTACTTGTTCTACATCAGACTTTCTTCCGCAAACGGCGAAACGCTTTGACTCGGTGAGTTTCGCGGCATTCCGACTTCGATGCCCCGGTTGCCGAAATTCAGTTGCCTTTGAATTTCGGGTGATCCCTCTTGAGCATGTATGCTTCTGCTACTTGTTCTACATCAGACTTTCTTCCGCAAACGGCGAAACGCTTTGACTCGGTGAGTTTCGCGGCATTCCGACTTCGATGCCCCGGTTGCCGAAATTCAGTTGCCTTTGAATTTCGGGTGATCCCTCTTGAGCATGTATGCTTCTGCTACTTGTTCTACATCAGACTTTCTTCCGCAAACGGCGAAACGCTTTGACTCGGTGAGTTTCGCGGCATTCCGACTTCGATGCCCCGGTTGCCGAAATTCAGTTGCCTTTGAATTTCGGGTGATCCCTCTTGAGCATGTATGCTTCTGCTACTTGTTCTACATCAGACTTTCTTCCGCAAACGGCGAAACGCTTTGACTCGGTGAGTTTCGCGGCATTCCGACTTCGATGCCCCGGTTGCCGAAATTCAGTTGCCTTTGAATTTCGGGTGATCCCTCTTGAGCATGTATGCTTCTGCTACTTGTTCTACATCAGACTTTCTTCCGCAAACGGCGAAACGCTTTGACTCGGTGAGTTTCGCGGCATTCCGACTTCGATGCCCCGGTTGCCGAAATTCAGTTGCCTTTGAATTTCGGGTGATCCCTCTTGAGCATGTATGCTTCTGCTACTTGTTCTACATCAGACTTTCTTCCGCAAACGGCGAAACGCTTTGACTCGGTGAGTTTCGCGGCATTCCGACTTCGATGCCCCGGTTGCCGAAATTCAGTTGCCTTTGAATTTCGGGTGATCCCTCTTGAGCATGTATGCTTCTGCTACTTGTTCTACATCAGACTTCTTCCGCAAACGGCGAAACGCTTTGACTCGGTGAGTTTCGCGGCATTCCGACTTCGATGCCCCGGTTGCCGAAATTCAGTTGCCTTTGAATTTCGGGTGATCCCTCTTGAGCATGTATGCTTCTGCTACTTGTTCTACATCAGACTTTCTTCCGCAAACGGCGAAACGCTTTGACTCGGTGAGTTTCGCGGCATTCCGACTTCGATGCCCCGGTTGCCGAAATTCAGTTGCCTTTGAATTTCGGGTGATCCCTCTTGAGCATGTATGCTTCTGCTACTTGTTCTACATCAGACTTTCTTCCGCAAACGGCGAAACGCTTTGACTCGGTGAGTTTCGCGGCATTCCGACTTCGATGCCCCGGTTGCCGAAATTCAGTTGCCTTTGAATTTCGGGTGATCCCTCTTGAGCATGTATGCTTCTGCTACTTGTTCTACATCAGACTTTCTTCCGCAAACGGCGAAACGCTTTGACTCGGTGAGTTTCGCGGCATTCCGACTTCGATGCCCCGGTTGCCGAAATTCAGTTGCCTTTGAATTTCGGGTGATCCCTCTTGAGCATGTATGCTTCTGCTACTTGTTCTACATCAGACTTTCTTCCGCAAACGGCGAAACGCTTTGACTCGGTGAGTTTCGCGGCATTCCGACTTCGATGCCCCGGTTGCCGAAATTCAGTTGCCTTTGAATTTCGGGTGATCCCTCTTGAGCATGTATGCTTCTGCTACTTGTTCTACATCAGACTTTCTTCCGCAAACGGCGAAACGCTTTGACTCGGTGAGTTTCGCGGCATTCCGACTTCGATGCCCCGGTTGCCGAAATTCAGTTGCCTTTGAATTTCGGGTGATCCCTCTTGAGCATGTATGCTTCTGCTACTTGTTCTACATCAGACTTTCTTCCGCAAACGGCGAAACGCTTTGACTCGGTGAGTTTCGCGGCATTCCGACTTCGATGCCCCGGTTGCCGAAATTCAGTTGCCTTTGAATTTCGGGTGATCCCTCTTGAGCATGTATGCTTCTGCTACTTGTTCTACATCAGACTTTCTTCCGCAAACGGCGAAACGCTTTGACTCGGTGAGTTTCGCGGCATTCCGACTTCGATGCCCCGGTTGCCGAAATTCAGTTGCCTTTGAATTTCGGGTGATCCCTCTTGAGCATGTATGCTTCTGCTACTTGTTCTACATCAGACTTTCTTCCGCAAACGGCGAAACGCTTTGACTCGGTGAGTTTCGCGGCATTCCGACTTCGATGCCCCGGTTGCCGAAATTCAGTTGCCTTTGAATTTCGGGTGATCCCTCTTGAGCATGTATGCTTCTGCTACTTGTTCTACATCAGACTTTCTTCCGCAAACGGCGAAACGCTTTGACTCGGTGAGTTTCGCGGCATTCCGACTTCGATGCCCCGGTTGCCGAAATTCAGTTGCCTTTGAATTTCGGGTGATCCCTCTTGAGCATGTATGCTTCTGCTACTTGTTCTACATCAGACTTTCTTCCGCAAACGGCGAAACGCTTTGACTCGGTGAGTTTCGCGGCATTCCGACTTCGATGCCCCGGTTGCCGAAATTCAGTTGCCTTTGAATTTCGGGTGATCCCTCTTGAGCATGTATGCTTCTGCTACTTGTTCTACATCAGACTTTCTTCCGCAAACGGCGAAACGCTTTGACTCGGTGAGTTTCGCGGCATTCCGACTTCGATGCCCCGGTTGCCGAAATTCAGTTGCCTTTGAATTTCGGGTGATCCCTCTTGAGCATGTATGCTTCTGCTACTTGTTCTACATCAGACTTTCTTCCGCAAACGGCGAAACGCTTTGACTCGGTGAGTTTCGCGGCATTCCGACTTCGATGCCCCGGTTGCCGAAATTCAGTTGCCTTTGAATTTCGGGTGATCCCTCTTGAGCATGTATGCTTCTGCTACTTGTTCTACATCAGACTTTCTTCCGCAAACGGCGAAACGCTTTGACTCGGTGAGTTTCGCGGCATTCCGACTTCGATGCCCCGGTTGCCGAAATTCAGTTGCCTTTGAATTTCGGGTGATCCCTCTTGAGCATGTATGCTTCTGCTACTTGTTCTACATCAGACTTTCTTCCGCAAACGGCGAAACGCTTTGACTCGGTGAGTTTCGCGGCATTCCGACTTCGATGCCCCGGTTGCCGAAATTCAGTTGCCTTTGAATTTCGGGTGATCCCTCTTGAGCATGTATGCTTCTGCTACTTGTTCTACATCAGACTTTCTTCCGCAAACGGCGAAACGCTTTGACTCGGTGAGTTTCGCGGCATTCCGACTTCGATGCCCCGGTTGCCGAAATTCAGTTGCCTTTGAATTTCGGGTGATCCCTCTTGAGCATGTATGCTTCTGCTACTTGTTCTACATCAGACTTTCTTCCGCAAACGGCGAAACGCTTTGACTCGGTGAGTTTCGCGGCATTCCGACTTCGATGCCCCGGTTGCCGAAATTCAGTTGCCTTTGAATTTCGGGTGATCCCTCTTGAGCATGTATGCTTCTGCTACTTGTTCTACATCAGACTTTCTTCCGCAAACGGCGAAACGCTTTGACTCGGTGAGTTTCGCGGCATTCCGACTTCGATGCCCCGGTTGCCGAAATTCAGTTGCCTTTGAATTTCGGGTGATCCCTCTTGAGCATGTATGCTTCTGCTACTTGTTCTACATCAGACTTTCTTCCGCAAACGGCGAAACGCTTTGACTCGGTGAGTTTCGCGGCATTCCGACTTCGATGCCCCGGTTGCCGAAATTCAGTTGCCTTTGAATTTCGGGTGATCCCTCTTGAGCATGTATGCTTCTGCTACTTGTTCTACATCAGACTTTCTTCCGCAAACGGCGAAACGCTTTGACTCGGTGAGTTTCGCGGCATTCCGACTTCGATGCCCCGGTTGCCGAAATTCAGTTGCCTTTGAATTTCGGGTGATC
This sequence comes from Populus alba x Populus x berolinensis, assembly GCA_029228515.1. NCBI lineage: Eukaryota > Viridiplantae > Streptophyta > Magnoliopsida > Malpighiales > Salicaceae > Populus > Populus alba x Populus x berolinensis. Next base: position 3,406,687 of record CM055351.1, on the reverse strand, counting down.
CCTCTTGAGCATGTATGCTTCTGCTACTTGTTCTACATCAGACTTTCTTCCGCAAACGGCGAAACGCTTTGACTCGGTGAGTTTCGCGGCATTCCGACTTCGATGCCCCGGTTGCCGAAATTCAGTTGCCTTTGAATTTCGGGTGATCCCTCTTGAGCATGTATGCTTCTGCTACTTGTTCTACATCAGACTTTCTTCCGCAAACGGCGAAACGCTTTGACTCGGTGAGTTTCGCGGCATTCCGACTTCGATGCCCCGGTTGCCGAAATTCAGTTGCCTTTGAATTTCGGGTGATCCCTCTTGAGCATGTATGCTTCTGCTACTTGTTCTACATCAGACTTTCTTCCGCAAACGGCGAAACGCTTTGACTCGGTGAGTTTCGCGGCATTCCGACTTCGATGCCCCGGTTGCCGAAATTCAGTTGCCTTTGAATTTCGGGTGATCCCTCTTGAGCATGTATGCTTCTGCTACTTGTTCTACATCAGACTTTCTTCCGCAAACGGCGAAACGCTTTGACTCGGTGAGTTTCGCGGCATTCCGACTTCGATGCCCCGGTTGCCGAAATTCAGTTGCCTTTGAATTTCGGGTGATCCCTCTTGAGCATGTATGCTTCTGCTACTTGTTCTACATCAGACTTTCTTCCGCAAACGGCGAAACGCTTTGACTCGGTGAGTTTCGCGGCATTCCGACTTCGATGCCCCGGTTGCCGAAATTCAGTTGCCTTTGAATTTCGGGTGATCCCTCTTGAGCATGTATGCTTCTGCTACTTGTTCTACATCAGACTTTCTTCCGCAAACGGCGAAACGCTTTGACTCGGTGAGTTTCGCGGCATTCCGACTTCGATGCCCCGGTTGCCGAAATTCAGTTGCCTTTGAATTTCGGGTGATCCCTCTTGAGCATGTATGCTTCTGCTACTTGTTCTACATCAGACTTTCTTCCGCAAACGGCGAAACGCTTTGACTCGGTGAGTTTCGCGGCATTCCGACTTCGATGCCCCGGTTGCCGAAATTCAGTTGCCTTTGAATTTCGGGTGATCCCTCTTGAGCATGTATGCTTCTGCTACTTGTTCTACATCAGACTTTCTTCCGCAAACGGCGAAACGCTTTGACTCGGTGAGTTTCGCGGCATTCCGACTTCGATGCCCCGGTTGCCGAAATTCAGTTGCCTTTGAATTTCGGGTGATCCCTCTTGAGCATGTATGCTTCTGCTACTTGTTCTACATCAGACTTTCTTCCGCAAACGGCGAAACGCTTTGACTCGGTGAGTTTCGCGGCATTCCGACTTCGATGCCCCGGTTGCCGAAATTCAGTTGCCTTTGAATTTCGGGTGATCCCTCTTGAGCATGTATGCTTCTGCTACTTGTTCTACATCAGACTTTCTTCCGCAAACGGCGAAACGCTTTGACTCGGTGAGTTTCGCGGCATTCCGACTTCGATGCCCCGGTTGCCGAAATTCAGTTGCCTTTGAATTTCGGGTGATCCCTCTTGAGCATGTATGCTTCTGCTACTTGTTCTACATCAGACTTTCTTCCGCAAACGGCGAAACGCTTTGACTCGGTGAGTTTCGCGGCATTCCGACTTCGATGCCCCGGTTGCCGAAATTCAGTTGCCTTTGAATTTCGGGTGATCCCTCTTGAGCATGTATGCTTCTGCTACTTGTTCTACATCAGACTTTCTTCCGCAAACGGCGAAACGCTTTGACTCGGTGAGTTTCGCGGCATTCCGACTTCGATGCCCCGGTTGCCGAAATTCAGTTGCCTTTGAATTTCGGGTGATCCCTCTTGAGCATGTATGCTTCTGCTACTTGTTCTACATCAGACTTTCTTCCGCAAACGGCGAAACGCTTTGACTCGGTGAGTTTCGCGGCATTCCGACTTCGATGCCCCGGTTGCCGAAATTCAGTTGCCTTTGAATTTCGGGTGATCCCTCTTGAGCATGTATGCTTCTGCTACTTGTTCTACATCAGACTTTCTTCCGCAAACGGCGAAACGCTTTGACTCGGTGAGTTTCGCGGCATTCCGACTTCGATGCCCCGGTTGCCGAAATTCAGTTGCCTTTGAATTTCGGGTGATCCCTCTTGAGCATGTATGCTTCTGCTACTTGTTCTACATCAGACTTTCTTCCGCAAACGGCGAAACGCTTTGACTCGGTGAGTTTCGCGGCATTCCGACTTCGATGCCCCGGTTGCCGAAATTCAGTTGCCTTTGAATTTCGGGTGATCCCTCTTGAGCATGTATGCTTCTGCTACTTGTTCTACATCAGACTTTCTTCCGCAAACGGCGAAACGCTTTGACTCGGTGAGTTTCGCGGCATTCCGACTTCGATGCCCCGGTTGCCGAAATTCAGTTGCCTTTGAATTTCGGGTGATCCCTCTTGAGCATGTATGCTTCTGCTACTTGTTCTACATCAGACTTTCTTCCGCAAACGGCGAAACGCTTTGACTCGGTGAGTTTCGCGGCATTCCGACTTCGATGCCCCGGTTGCCGAAATTCAGTTGCCTTTGAATTTCGGGTGATCCCTCTTGAGCATGTATGCTTCTGCTACTTGTTCTACATCAGACTTTCTTCCGCAAACGGCGAAACGCTTTGACTCGGTGAGTTTCGCGGCATTCCGACTTCGATGCCCCGGTTGCCGAAATTCAGTTGCCTTTGAATTTCGGGTGATCCCTCTTGAGCATGTATGCTTCTGCTACTTGTTCTACATCAGACTTTCTTCCGCAAACGGCGAAACGCTTTGACTCGGTGAGTTTCGCGGCATTCCGACTTCGATGCCCCGGTTGCCGAAATTCAGTTGCCTTTGAATTTCGGGTGATCCCTCTTGAGCATGTATGCTTCTGCTACTTGTTCTACATCAGACTTTCTTCCGCAAACGGCGAAACGCTTTGACTCGGTGAGTTTCGCGGCATTCCGACTTCGATGCCCCGGTTGCCGAAATTCAGTTGCCTTTGAATTTCGGGTGATCCCTCTTGAGCATGTATGCTTCTGCTACTTGTTCTACATCAGACTTTCTTCCGCAAACGGCGAAACGCTTTGACTCGGTGAGTTTCGCGGCATTCCGACTTCGATGCCCCGGTTGCCGAAATTCAGTTGCCTTTGAATTTCGGGTGATCCCTCTTGAGCATGTATGCTTCTGCTACTTGTTCTACATCAGACTTTCTTCCGCAAACGGCGAAACGCTTTGACTCGGTGAGTTTCGCGGCATTCCGACTTCGATGCCCCGGTTGCCGAAATTCAGTTGCCTTTGAATTTCGGGTGATCCCTCTTGAGCATGTATGCTTCTGCTACTTGTTCTACATCAGACTTTCTTCCGCAAACGGCGAAACGCTTTGACTCGGTGAGTTTCGCGGCATTCCGACTTCGATGCCCCGGTTGCCGAAATTCAGTTGCCTTTGAATTTCGGGTGATCCCTCTTGAGCATGTATGCTTCTGCTACTTGTTCTACATCAGACTTTCTTCCGCAAACGGCGAAACGCTTTGACTCGGTGAGTTTCGCGGCATTCCGACTTCGATGCCCCGGTTGCCGAAATTCAGTTGCCTTTGAATTTCGGGTGATCCCTCTTGAGCATGTATGCTTCTGCTACTTGTTCTACATCAGACTTTCTTCCGCAAACGGCGAAACGCTTTGACTCGGTGAGTTTCGCGGCATTCCGACTTCGATGCCCCGGTTGCCGAAATTCAGTTGCCTTTGAATTTCGGGTGATCCCTCTTGAGCATGTATGCTTCTGCTACTTGTTCTACATCAGACTTTCTTCCGCAAACGGCGAAACGCTTTGACTCGGTGAGTTTCGCGGCATTCCGACTTCGATGCCCCGGTTGCCGAAATTCAGTTGCCTTTGAATTTCGGGTGATCCCTCTTGAGCATGTATGCTTCTGCTACTTGTTCTACATCAGACTTTCTTCCGCAAACGGCGAAACGCTTTGACTCGGTGAGTTTCGCGGCATTCCGACTTCGATGCCCCGGTTGCCGAAATTCAGTTGCCTTTGAATTTCGGGTGATCCCTCTTGAGCATGTATGCTTCTGCTACTTGTTCTACATCAGACTTTCTTCCGCAAACGGCGAAACGCTTTGACTCGGTGAGTTTCGCGGCATTCCGACTTCGATGCCCCGGTTGCCGAAATTCAGTTGCCTTTGAATTTCGGGTGATCCCTCTTGAGCATGTATGCTTCTGCTACTTGTTCTACATCAGACTTTCTTCCGCAAACGGCGAAACGCTTTGACTCGGTGAGTTTCGCGGCATTCCGACTTCGATGCCCCGGTTGCCGAAATTCAGTTGCCTTTGAATTTCGGGTGATCCCTCTTGAGCATGTATGCTTCTGCTACTTGTTCTACATCAGACTTTCTTCCGCAAACGGCGAAACGCTTTGACTCGGTGAGTTTCGCGGCATTCCGACTTCGATGCCCCGGTTGCCGAAATTCAGTTGCCTTTGAATTTCGGGTGATCCCTCTTGAGCATGTATGCTTCTGCTACTTGTTCTACATCAGACTTTCTTCCGCAAACGGCGAAACGCTTTGACTCGGTGAGTTTCGCGGCATTCCGACTTCGATGCCCCGGTTGCCGAAATTCAGTTGCCTTTGAATTTCGGGTGATCCCTCTTGAGCATGTATGCTTCTGCTACTTGTTCTACATCAGACTTTCTTCCGCAAACGGCGAAACGCTTTGACTCGGTGAGTTTCGCGGCATTCCGACTTCGATGCCCCGGTTGCCGAAATTCAGTTGCCTTTGAATTTCGGGTGATCCCTCTTGAGCATGTATGCTTCTGCTACTTGTTCTACATCAGACTTTCTTCCGCAAACGGCGAAACGCTTTGACTCGGTGAGTTTCGCGGCATTCCGACTTCGATGCCCCGGTTGCCGAAATTCAGTTGCCTTTGAATTTCGGGTGATCCCTCTTGAGCATGTATGCTTCTGCTACTTGTTCTACATCAGACTTTCTTCCGCAAACGGCGAAACGCTTTGACTCGGTGAGTTTCGCGGCATTCCGACTTCGATGCCCCGGTTGCCGAAATTCAGTTGCCTTTGAATTTCGGGTGATCCCTCTTGAGCATGTATGCTTCTGCTACTTGTTCTACATCAGACTTTCTTCCGCAAACGGCGAAACGCTTTGACTCGGTGAGTTTCGCGGCATTCCGACTTCGATGCCCCGGTTGCCGAAATTCAGTTGCCTTTGAATTTCGGGTGATCCCTCTTGAGCATGTATGCTTCTGCTACTTGTTCTACATCAGACTTTCTTCCGCAAACGGCGAAACGCTTTGACTCGGTGAGTTTCGCGGCATTCCGACTTCGATGCCCCGGTTGCCGAAATTCAGTTGCCTTTGAATTTCGGGTGATCCCTCTTGAGCATGTATGCTTCTGCTACTTGTTCTACATCAGACTTCTTCCGCAAACGGCGAAACGCTTTGACTCGGTGAGTTTCGCGGCATTCCGACTTCGATGCCCCGGTTGCCGAAATTCAGTTGCCTTTGAATTTCGGGTGATCCCTCTTGAGCATGTATGCTTCTGCTACTTGTTCTACATCAGACTTTCTTCCGCAAACGGCGAAACGCTTTGACTCGGTGAGTTTCGCGGCATTCCGACTTCGATGCCCCGGTTGCCGAAATTCAGTTGCCTTTGAATTTCGGGTGATCCCTCTTGAGCATGTATGCTTCTGCTACTTGTTCTACATCAGACTTTCTTCCGCAAACGGCGAAACGCTTTGACTCGGTGAGTTTCGCGGCATTCCGACTTCGATGCCCCGGTTGCCGAAATTCAGTTGCCTTTGAATTTCGGGTGATCCCTCTTGAGCATGTATGCTTCTGCTACTTGTTCTACATCAGACTTTCTTCCGCAAACGGCGAAACGCTTTGACTCGGTGAGTTTCGCGGCATTCCGACTTCGATGCCCCGGTTGCCGAAATTCAGTTGCCTTTGAATTTCGGGTGATCCCTCTTGAGCATGTATGCTTCTGCTACTTGTTCTACATCAGACTTTCTTCCGCAAACGGCGAAACGCTTTGACTCGGTGAGTTTCGCGGCATTCCGACTTCGATGCCCCGGTTGCCGAAATTCAGTTGCCTTTGAATTTCGGGTGATCCCTCTTGAGCATGTATGCTTCTGCTACTTGTTCTACATCAGACTTTCTTCCGCAAACGGCGAAACGCTTTGACTCGGTGAGTTTCGCGGCATTCCGACTTCGATGCCCCGGTTGCCGAAATTCAGTTGCCTTTGAATTTCGGGTGATCCCTCTTGAGCATGTATGCTTCTGCTACTTGTTCTACATCAGACTTTCTTCCGCAAACGGCGAAACGCTTTGACTCGGTGAGTTTCGCGGCATTCCGACTTCGATGCCCCGGTTGCCGAAATTCAGTTGCCTTTGAATTTCGGGTGATCCCTCTTGAGCATGTATGCTTCTGCTACTTGTTCTACATCAGACTTTCTTCCGCAAACGGCGAAACGCTTTGACTCGGTGAGTTTCGCGGCATTCCGACTTCGATGCCCCGGTTGCCGAAATTCAGTTGCCTTTGAATTTCGGGTGATCCCTCTTGAGCATGTATGCTTCTGCTACTTGTTCTACATCAGACTTTCTTCCGCAAACGGCGAAACGCTTTGACTCGGTGAGTTTCGCGGCATTCCGACTTCGATGCCCCGGTTGCCGAAATTCAGTTGCCTTTGAATTTCGGGTGATCCCTCTTGAGCATGTATGCTTCTGCTACTTGTTCTACATCAGACTTTTCTTCCGCAAACGGCGAAACGCTTTGACTCGGTGAGTTTCGCGGCATTCCGACTTCGATGCCCCGGTTGCCGAAATTCAGTTGCCTTTGAATTTCGGGTGATCCCTCTTGAGCATGTATGCTTCTGCTACTTGTTCTACATCAGACTTTCTTCCGCAAACGGCGAAACGCTTTGACTCGGTGAGTTTCGCGGCATTCCGACTTCGATGCCCCGGTTGCCGAAATTCAGTTGCCTTTGAATTTCGGGTGATCCCTCTTGAGCATGTATGCTTCTGCTACTTGTTCTACATCAGACTTTCTTCCGCAAACGGCGAAACGCTTTGACTCGGTGAGTTTCGCGGCATTCCGACTTCGATGCCCCGGTTGCCGAAATTCAGTTGCCTTTGAATTTCGGGTGATCCCTCTTGAGCATGTATGCTTCTGCTACTTGTTCTACATCAGACTTTCTTCCGCAAACGGCGAAACGCTTTGACTCGGTGAGTTTCGCGGCATTCCGACTTCGATGCCCCGGTTGCCGAAATTCAGTTGCCTTTGAATTTCGGGTGATCCCTCTTGAGCATGTATGCTTCTGCTACTTGTTCTACATCAGACTTTCTTCCGCAAACGGCGAAACGCTTTGACTCGGTGAGTTTCGCGGCATTCCGACTTCGATGCGCCGGTTGCCGCGAAAATTCAGTTGCCTTTGAATTTTCGGGTGATCCATCTTGAGCATGTATGCTTCTGCTACTTGTTCTACATCAGACTTTCTTCCGCAAACGGCGAAACGCTTTGACTCGGTGAGTTTCGCGGCATTCCGACTTCGATGCCCCGGTTGCCGAAATTCAGTTGCCTTTGAATTTCGGGTGATCCATCTTGAGCATGTATGCTTCTGCTACTTGTTCTACATCAGACTTTCTTCCGCAAACGGCGAAACGCTTTGACTCGGTGAGTTTCGCGGCATTCCGACTTCGATGCCCCGGTTGCCGAAATTCAGTTGCCTTTGAATTTCGGGTGATCCCTCTTGAGCATGTATGCTTCTGCTACTTGTTCTACATCAGACTTTCTTCCGCAAACGGCGAAACGCTTTGACTCGGTGAGTTTCGCGGCATTCCGACTTCGATGCCCCGGTTGCCGAAATTCAGTTGCCTTTGAATTTCGGGTGATCCCTCTTGAGCATGTATGCTTCTGCTACTTGTTCTACATCAGACTTTCTTCCGCAAACGGCGAAACGCTTTGAGTCGGTGAGTTTCGCGGCATTCCGACTTCGATGCCCCGGTTGCCGAAATTCAGTTGCCTTTGAATTTCGGGTGATCCATCTTGAGCATGTATGCTTCTGCTATTTGTTCTACATCAGACTTTCTTCCGCAAACGGCGAAACGCTTTGAGTCGGTGAGTTTCGCGGCATTCCGACTTCGATGCCCCGGTTGCCGAAATTCAGTTGCCTTTGAATTTCGGGTGATCCCTCTTGAGCATGTATGCTTCTGCTACTTGTTCTACATCAGACTTTCTTCCGCAAACGGCGAAACGCTTTGAGTCGGTGAGTTTCGCGGCATTCCGACTTCGATGCCCCGGTTGCCGAAATTCAGTTGCCTTTGAATTTCGGGTGATCCATCTTGAGCATGTATGCTTCTGCTACTTGTTCTACATCAGACTTTTTTCCGCAAACGGCGAAACGCTTCGACTCGGTGAGTTTCGCGGCATTCCGACTTCGATGCCCCGGTTGCCGAAATTCAGTTGCCTTTGAATTTCGGGTGATCCCTCTTGAGCATGTATGCTTCTGCTACTTGTTCTACATCAGACTTTCTTCCGCAAACGGCGAAACGCTTTGACTCGGTGAGTTTCGCGGCATTCCGACTTCGATTCCCCGGTTGCCGAAATTCAGTTGCCTTTGAATTTCGGGTGATCCCTCTTGAGCATGTATGCTTCTGCTACTTGTTCTACATCAGACTTTCTTCCGCAAACGGCGAAACGCTTTGACTCGGTGAGTTTCGCGGCATTCCGACTTCGATGCCCCGGTTGCCGAAATTCAGTTGCCTTTGAATTTCGGGTGATCCATCTTGAGCATGTATGCTTCTGCTACTTGTTCTACATCAGACTTTCTTCCGCAAACGGCGAAACGCTTTGACTCGGTGAGTTTCGCGGCATTCCGACTTCGATGCCCCGGTTGCCGAAATTCAGTTGCCTTTGAATTTCGGGTGATCCCTCTTGAGCATGTATGCTTCTGCTACTTGTTCTACATCAGACTTTCTTCCGCAAACGGCGAAACGCTTTGACTCGGTGAGTTTCGCGGCATTCCGACTTCGATGCCCCGGTTGCCGAAATTCAGTTGCCTTTGAATTTCGGGTGATCCCTCTTGAGCATGTATGCTTCTGCTACTTGTTCTACATCAGACTTTCTTCCGCAAACGGCGAAACGCTTTGAGTCGGTGAGTTTCGCGGCATTCCGACTTCGATGCCCCGGTTGCCGAAATTCAGTTGCCTTTGAATTTCGGGTGATCCCTCTTGAGCATGTATGCTTCTGCTACTTGTTCTACATCAGACTTTCTTCCGCAAACGGCGAAACGCTTTGACTCGGTGAGTTTCGCGGCATTCCGACTTCGATGCCCCGGTTGCCGAAATTCAGTTGCCTTTGAATTTCGGGTGATCCCTCTTGAGCATGTATGCTTCTGCTACTTGTTCTACATCAGACTTTCTTCCGCAAACGGCGAAACGCTTTGACTCGGTGAGTTTCGCGGCATTCCGACTTCGATGCCCCGGTTGCCGAAATTCAGTTGCCTTTGAATTTCGGGTGATCCCTCTTGAGCATGTATGCTTCTGCTACTTGTTCTACATCAGACTTTCTTCCGCAAACGGCGAAACGCTTTGACTCGGTGAGTTTCGCGGCATTCCGACTTCGATGCCCCGGTTGCCGAAATTCAGTTGCCTTTGAATTTCGGGTGATCCCTCTTGAGCATGTATGCTTCTGCTACTTGTTCTACATCAGACTTTCTTCCGCAAACGGCGAAACGCTTTGACTCGGTGAGTTTCGCGGCATTCCGACTTCGATGCCCCGGTTGCCGAAATTCAGTTGCCTTTGAATTTCGGGTGATCCCTCTTGAGCATGTATGCTTCTGCTACTTGTTCTACATCAGACTTTCTTCCGCAAACGGCGAAACGCTTTGACTCGGTGAGTTTCGCGGCATTCCGACTTCGATGCCCCGGTTGCCGAAATTCAGTTGCCTTTGAATTTCGGGTGATCCCTCTTGAGCATGTATGCTTCTGCTACTTGTTCTACATCAGACTTTCTTCCGCAAACGGCGAAACGCTTTGAGTCGGTGAGTTTCGCGGCATTCCGACTTCGATGCCCCGGTTGCCGAAATTCAGTTGCCTTTGAATTTCGGGTGATCCATCTTGAGCATGTATGCTTCTGCTACTTGTTCTACATCAGACTTTCTTCCGCAAACGGCGAAACGCTTTGACTCGGTGAGTTTCGCGGCATTCCGACTTCGATGCCCCGGTTGCCGAAATTCAGTTGCCTTTGAATTTCGGGTGATCCCTCTTGAGCATGTATGCTTCTGCTACTTGTTCTACATCAGACTTTCTTCCGCAAACGGCGAAACGCTTTGACTCGGTGAGTTTCGCGGCATTCCGACTTCGATGCCCCGGTTGCTGAAATTCAGTTGCCTTTGAATTTCGGGTGATCCCTCTTGAGCATGTATGCTTCTGCTACTTGTTCTACATCAGACTTTCTTCCGCAAACGGCGAAACGCTTTGAGTCGGTGAGTTTCGCGGCATTCCGACTTCGATGCCCCGGTTGCCGAAATTCAGTTGCCTTTGAATTTCGGGTGATCCCTCTTGAGCATGTATGCTTCTGCTACTTGTTCTACATCAGACTTTTTTCCGCAAACGGCGAAACGCTTTGACTCGGTGAGTTTCGCGGCATTCCGACTTCGATGCCCCGGTTGCCGAAATTCAGTTGCCTTTGAATTTCGGGTGATCCCTCTTGAGCATGTATGCTTCTGCTACTTGTTCTACATCAGACTTTCTTCCGCAAACGGCGAAACGCTTTGAGTCGGTGAGTTTCGCGGCATTCCGACTTCGATGCCCCGGTTGCCGAAATTCAGTTGCCTTTGAATTTCGGGTGATCCCTCTTGAGCATGTATGCTTCTGCTACTTGTTCTACATCAGACTTTCTTCCGCAAACGGCGAAACGCTTTGACTCGGTGAGTTTCGCGGCATTCCGACTTCGATGCCCCGGTTGCCGAAATTCAGTTGCCTTTGAATTTCGGGTGATCCCTCTTGAGCATGTATGCTTCTGCTACTTGTTCTACATCAGACTTTTTCCGCAAACGGCGAAACGCTTTGACTCGGTGAGTTTCGCGGCATTCCGACTTCGATGCCCCGGTTGCCGAAATTCAGTTGCCTTTGAATTTCGGGTGATCCCTCTTGAGCATGTATGCTTCTGCTACTTGTTCTACATCAGACTTTCTTCCGCAAACGGCGAAACGCTTTGAGTCGGTGAGTTTCGCGGCATTCCGACTTCGATGCCCCGGTTGCCGAAATTCAGTTGCCTTTGAATTTCGGGTGATCCCTCTTGAGCATGTATGCTTCTGCTACTTGTTCTACATCAGACTTTCTTCCGCAAACGGCGAAACGCTTTGACTCGGTGAGTTTCGCGGCATTCCGACTTCGATGCCCCGGTTGCCGAAATTCAGTTGCCTTTGAATTTCGGGTGATCCCTCTTGAGCATGTATGCTTCTGCTACTTGTTCTACATCAGACTTTCTTCCGCAAACGGCGAAACGCTTTGACTCGGTGAGTTTCGCGGCATTCCGACTTCGATGCCCGGTTGCCGAAATTCAGTTGCCTTTGAATTTCGGGTGATCCCTCTTGAGCATGTATGCTTCTGCTACTTGTTCTACATCAGACTTTCTTCCGCAAACGGCGAAACGCTTTGACTCGGTGAGTTTCGCGGCATTCCGACTTCGATGCCCCGGTTGCCGAAATTCAGTTGCCTTTGAATTTCGGGTGATCCCTCTTGAGCATGTATGCTTCTGCTACTTGTTCTACATCAGACTTTCTTCCGCAAACGGCGAAACGCTTTGACTCGGTGAGTTTCGCGGCATTCCGACTTCGATGCCCCGGTTGCCGAAATTCAGTTGCCTTTGAATTTCGGGTGATCCCTCTTGAGCATGTATGCTTCTGCTACTTGTTCTACATCAGACTTTCTTCCGCAAACGGCGAAACGCTTTGACTCGGTGAGTTTCGCGGCATTCCGCCTTCGATGCCCAGTTCCCAAAATTCAGTTGCCTTTGAATTTCGGGTGATCCCTCTTGAGCATGTATGCTTCTGCTACTTGTTCTACATCAGACTTTCTTCCCCAAACGGCGAAACGCTTTGAGTCGGTGAGTTTCGCGGCATTCCGACTTCGATGCCCCGGTTGCCGAAATTCAGTTGCCTTTGAATTTCGGGTGATCCATCTTGAGCATGTATGCTTCTGCTACTTGTTCTACATCAGACTTTCTTCCGCAAACGGCGAAACGCTTTGACTCGGTGAGTTTCGCGGCATTCCGACTTCGATCCCCCGGTTGCCGAAATTCAGTTGCCTTTGAATTTCGGGTGATCCATCTTGACCATGTATGCTTCTGCTACTTGTTCTACATCAGACTTTTTCCGCAAACGGCGAAAAGCTTCGACTCGGTGAGTTTCGCGGCATTCCGACTTCGATGCCCCGGTTGCCGAAATTCAGTTGCCTTTGAATTTCGGGTGATCCCTCTTGAGCATGTATGCTTCTGCTACTTGTTCTACATCAGACTTTCTTCCGCAAACGAGGAAACGCTTTGAGTCGGTGAGTTTCGCGGCATTACGACTTCGATGCCCCGGTTGCCGAAATTCAGTTGCCTTTGAATTTCGGGTGATCCCTCTTGAGCATGTATGCTTCTGCTACTTGTTCTACATCAGACTTTCTTCCCCAAACGGCGAAACGCTTTGAGTCGGTGAGTTTCGCGGCATTCCGACTTCGATGCCCCGTTTGCCGAAATTCAGTTGCCTTTGAATTTCGGGTGATCCATCTTGAGCATGTATGCTTCTGCTACTTGTTCTACATCAGACTTTCTTCCGCAAACGGCGAAACGCTTTGACTCGGTGAGTTTCGCGGCATTCCGACTTCGATGCCCCGGTTGCCGAAATTCAGTTGCCTTTGAATTTCGGGTGATCCATCTTGAGCATGTATGCTTCTGCTACTTGTTCTACATCAGACTTTTTTCCGCAAACGGCGAAAAGCTTCGACTCGGTGAGTTTCGCGGCATTCCGACTTCGATGCCCCGGTTGCCGAAATTCAGTTGCCTTTGAATTTCGGGTGATCCCTCTTGAGCATGTATGCTTCTGCTACTTGTTCTACATCAGACTTTCTTCCGCAAACGGCGAAACGCTTTGAGTCGGTGAGTTTCGCGGCATTCCGACTTCGATGCCCCGGTTGCCGAAATTCAGTTGCCTTTGAATTTCGGGTGATCCCTCTTGAGCATGTATGCTTCTGCTACTTGTTCTACATCAGACTTTCTTCCGCAAACGGCGAAACGCTTTGAGTCGGTGAGTTTCGCGGCATTCCGACTTCGATGCCCCGGTTGCCGAAATTCAGTTGCCTTTGAATTTCGGGTGATCCCTCTTGAGCATGTATGCTTCTGCTACTTGTTCTACATCAGACTTTCTTCCGCAAACGGCGAAACGCTTTGAGTCGGTGAGTTTCGCGGCATTCCGACTTCGATGCCCCGGTTGCCGAAATTCAGTTGCCTTTGAATTTCGGGTGATCCATCTTGAGCATGTATGCTTCTGCTACTTGTTCTACATCAGACTTTTTTCCGCAAACGGCGAAACGCTTCGACTCGGTGAGTTTCGCGGCATTCCGACTTCGATGCCCCGGTTGCCGAAATTCAGTTGCCTTTGAATTTCGGGTGATCCCATCTTGAGCATGTATGCTTCTGCTACTTGTTCTACATCAGACTTTCTTCCGCAAACGGCGAAACGCTTTGAGTCGGTGAGTTTCGCGGCATTCCGACTTCGATGCCCCGGTTGCCGAAATTCAGTTGCCTTTGAATTTCGGGTGATCCCTCTTGAGCATGTATGCTTCTGCTACTTGTTCTACATCAGACTTTCTTCCGCAAACGGCGAAACGCTTTGAGTCGGTGAGTTTCGCGGCATTCCGACTTCGATGCCCCGGTTGCCGAAATTCAGTTGCCTTTGAATTTCGGGTGATCCATCTTGAGCATGTATGCTTCTGCTATTTGTTCTACATCAGACTTTCTTCCGCAAACGGCGAAACGCTTTGACTCGGTGAGTTTCGCGGCATTCCGACTTCGATGCCCCGGTTGCCGAAATTCAGTTGCCTTTGAATTTCGGGTGATCCCTCTTGAGCATGTATGCTTCTGCTACTTGTTCTACATCAGACTTTTTTCCGCAAACGGGAAACGCTTTGACTCGGTGAGTTTCGCGGCATTCCGACTTCGATGCCCCGGTTGCCGAAATTCAGTTGCCTTTGAATTTCGGGTGATCCATCTTGAGCATGTATGCTTCTGCTACTTGTTCTACATCAGACTTTTTTCCGCAAACGGCGAAACGCTTGGAGTCGGTGAGTTTCGCGGCATTCCGACTTCGATGCCCCGGTTGCCGAAATTCAGTTGCCTTTGAATTTCGGGTGATCCCTCTTGAGCATGTATGCTTCTGCTACTTGTTCTACATCAGACTTTCTTCCGCAAACGGCGAAACGCTTTGAGTCGGTGAGTTTCGCGGCATTCCGACTTCGATGCCCCGGTTGCCGAAATTCAGTTGCCTTTGAATTTCGGGTGATCCATCTTGAGCATGTATGCTTCTGCTACTTGTTCTACATCAGACTTTCTTCCGCAAACGGCGAAACGCTTTGAGTCGGTGAGTTTCGCGGCATTCCGACTTCGATGCCCCGGTTGCCGAAATTCAGTTGCCTTTGAATTTCGGGTGATCCATCTTGAGCATGTATGCTTCTGCTACTTGTTCTACATCAGACTTTTTTCCGCAAACGGCGAAACGCTTTGACTCGGTGAGTTTCGCGGCATTCCGACTTCGATGCCCCGGTTGCCGAAATTCAGTTGCCTTTGAATTTCGGGTGATCCATCTTGAGCATGTATGCTTCTGCTACTTGTTCTACATCAGACTTTCTTCCGCAAACGGCGAAACGCTTTGAGTCGGTGAGTTTCGCGGCATTCCGACTTCGATGCCCCGGTTGCCGAAATTCAGTTGCCTTTGAATTTCGGGTGATCCCTCTTGAGCATGTATGCTTCTGCTACTTGTTCTACATCAGACTTTCTTCCGCAAACGGCGAAACGCTTTGAGTCGGTGAGTTTCAAGGCATTCCGCCTTCGATGCCCCGGTTGCCGAAATTCAGTTGCCTTTGAATTTCGGGTGATCCCTCTTGAGCATGTATGCTTCTGCTACTTGTTCTACATCAGACTTTCTTCCGCAAACGGCGAAACGCTTTGACTCGGTGAGTTTCGCGGCATTCCGACTTCGATGCCCCGGTTGCCGAAATTCAGTTGCCTTTGAATTTCGGGTGATCCCTCTTGAGCATGTATGCTTCTGCTACTTGTTCTACATCAGACTTTCTTCCGCAAACGGCGAAACGCTTTGAGTCGGTGAGTTTCCAGGCATTCCGTCTTCGATGCCCCAGTTGCCGAAATTCAATTGCTTTTGAATTTGGGGTGATCCATCTTGAGCATGTATGCTTCTGCTATTTGTTCTACATCAGACTTTCTTCCGCAAACGGCGAAACGCTTCGACTCGGTGAGTTTCGCGGCATTCCGACTTCGATGCCCCGGTTGCTGAAATTCAGTTGCCTTTGAATTTCGGGTGATCCATCTTGAGCATGTATGCTTCTGCTACTTGTTCTAGATCAGACTTTTTTCCTCAAACGGCGAAAAGCTTTGA
>CM055351.1:3364664-3390975 GCA_029228515.1 Populus alba x Populus x berolinensis | reverse complement strand
TTGCCGAAATTCAGTTGCCTTTGAATTTCGGGTGATCCCTCTTGAGCATGTATGCTTCTGCTACTTGTTCTACATCACACTTTCTCGCAAACGGCGAAACGCTTTGACTCGGTGAGTTTCGCGGCATTCCGACTTCGATGCCCGGTTGCCGAAATTCAGTTGCCTTTGAATTTCGGGTGATCCCTCTTGAGCATGTATGCTTCTGCTACTTGTTCTACATCAGACTTTCTTCCGCAAACGGCGAAACGCTTTGACTCGGTGAGTTTCGCGGCATTCCGACTTCGATGCCCGGTTGCCGAAATTCAGTTGCCTTTGAATTTCGGGTGATCCCTCTTGAGCATGTATGCTTCTGCTACTTGTTCTACATCAGACTTTCTTCCGCAAACGGCGAAACGCTTTGACTCGGTGAGTTTCGCGGCATTCCGACTTCGATGCCCGGTTGCCGAAATTCAGTTGCCTTTGAATTTCGGGTGATCCCTCTTGAGCATGTATGCTTCTGCTACTTGTTCTACATCAGACTTCTTCCGCAAACGGCGAAACGCTTTGACTCGGTGAGTTTCGCGGCATTCCGACTTCGATGCCCCGGTTGCCGAAATTCAGTTGCCTTTGAATTTCGGGTGATCCCTCTTGAGCATGTATGCTTCTGCTACTTGTTCTACATCAGACTTCTTCCGCAAACGGCGAAACGCTTTGACTCGGTGAGTTTCGCGGCATTCCGACTTCGATGCCCCGGTTGCCGAAATTCAGTTGCCTTTGAATTTCGGGTGATCCCTCTTGAGCATGTATGCTTCTGCTACTTGTTCTACATCAGACTTTCTTCCGCAAACGGCGAAACGCTTTGACTCGGTGAGTTTCGCGGCATTCCGACTTCGATGCCCCGGTTGCCGAAATTCAGTTGCCTTTGAATTTCGGGTGATCCCTCTTGAGCATGTATGCTTCTGCTACTTGTTCTACATCAGACTTTCTTCCGCAAACGGCGAAACGCTTTGACTCGGTGAGTTTCGCGGCATTCCGACTTCGATGCCCCGGTTGCCGAAATTCAGTTGCCTTTGAATTTCGGGTGATCCCTCTTGAGCATGTATGCTTCTGCTACTTGTTCTACATCAGACTTCTTCCGCAAACGGCGAAACGCTTTGACTCGGTGAGTTTCGCGGCATTCCGACTTCGATGCCCCGGTTGCCGAAATTCAGTTGCCTTTGAATTTCGGGTGATCCCTCTTGAGCATGTATGCTTCTGCTACTTGTTCTACATCAGACTTTCTTCCGCAAACGGCGAAACGCTTTGACTCGGTGAGTTTCGCGGCATTCCGACTTCGATGCCCCGGTTGCCGAAATTCAGTTGCCTTTGAATTTCGGGTGATCCCTCTTGAGCATGTATGCTTCTGCTACTTGTTCTACATCAGACTTCTTCCGCAAACGGCGAAACGCTTTGACTCGGTGAGTTTCGCGGCATTCCGACTTCGATGCCCCGGTTGCCGAAATTCAGTTGCCTTTGAATTTCGGGTGATCCCTCTTGAGCATGTATGCTTCTGCTACTTGTTCTACATCAGACTTCTTCCGCAAACGGCGAAACGCTTTGACTCGGTGAGTTTCGCGGCATTCCGACTTCGATGCCCGGTTGCCGAAATTCAGTTGCCTTTGAATTTCGGGTGATCCCTCTTGAGCATGTATGCTTCTGCTACTTGTTCTACATCAGACTTCTTCCGCAAACGGCGAAACGCTTTGACTCGGTGAGTTTCGCGGCATTCCGACTTCGATGCCCCGGTTGCCGAAATTCAGTTGCCTTTGAATTTCGGGTGATCCCTCTTGAGCATGTATGCTTCTGCTACTTGTTCTACATCAGACTTCTTCCGCAAACGGCGAAACGCTTTGACTCGGTGAGTTTCGCGGCATTCCGACTTCGATGCCCCGGTTGCCGAAATTCAGTTGCCTTTGAATTTCGGGTGATCCCTCTTGAGCATGTATGCTTCTGCTACTTGTTCTACATCAGACTTTCTTCCGCAAACGGCGAAACGCTTTGACTCGGTGAGTTTCGCGGCATTCCGACTTCGATGCCCCGGTTGCCGAAATTCAGTTGCCTTTGAATTTCGGGTGATCCCTCTTGAGCATGTATGCTTCTGCTACTTGTTCTACATCAGACTTCTTCCGCAAACGGCGAAACGCTTTGACTCGGTGAGTTTCGCGGCATTCCGACTTCGATGCCCCGGTTGCCGAAATTCAGTTGCCTTTGAATTTCGGGTGATCCCTCTTGAGCATGTATGCTTCTGCTACTTGTTCTACATCAGACTTCTTCCGCAAACGGCGAAACGCTTTGACTCGGTGAGTTTCGCGGCATTCCGACTTCGATGCCCGGTTGCCGAAATTCAGTTGCCTTTGAATTTCGGGTGATCCCTCTTGAGCATGTATGCTTCTGCTACTTGTTCTACATCAGACTTCTTCCGCAAACGGCGAAACGCTTTGACTCGGTGAGTTTCGCGGCATTCCGACTTCGATGCCCCGGTTGCCGAAATTCAGTTGCCTTTGAATTTCGGGTGATCCCTCTTGAGCATGTATGCTTCTGCTACTTGTTCTACATCAGACTTTCTTCCGCAAACGGCGAAACGCTTTGACTCGGTGAGTTTCGCGGCATTCCGACTTCGATGCCCCGGTTGCCGAAATTCAGTTGCCTTTGAATTTCGGGTGATCCCTCTTGAGCATGTATGCTTCTGCTACTTGTTCTACATCAGACTTTCTTCCGCAAACGGCGAAACGCTTTGACTCGGTGAGTTTCGCGGCATTCCGACTTCGATGCCCCGGTTGCCGAAATTCAGTTGCCTTTGAATTTCGGGTGATCCCTCTTGAGCATGTATGCTTCTGCTACTTGTTCTACATCAGACTTCTTCCGCAAACGGCGAAACGCTTTGACTCGGTGAGTTTCGCGGCATTCCGACTTCGATGCCCCGGTTGCCGAAATTCAGTTGCCTTTGAATTTCGGGTGATCCCTCTTGAGCATGTATGCTTCTGCTACTTGTTCTACATCAGACTTCTTCCGCAAACGGCGAAACGCTTTGACTCGGTGAGTTTCGCGGCATTCCGACTTCGATGCCCCGGTTGCCGAAATTCAGTTGCCTTTGAATTTCGGGTGATCCCTCTTGAGCATGTATGCTTCTGCTACTTGTTCTACATCAGACTTTCTTCCGCAAACGGCGAAACGCTTTGACTCGGTGAGTTTCGCGGCATTCCGACTTCGATGCCCCGGTTGCCGAAATTCAGTTGCCTTTGAATTTCGGGTGATCCCTCTTGAGCATGTATGCTTCTGCTACTTGTTCTACATCAGACTTCTTCCGCAAACGGCGAAACGCTTTGACTCGGTGAGTTTCGCGGCATTCCGACTTCGATGCCCCGGTTGCCGAAATTCAGTTGCCTTTGAATTTCGGGTGATCCCTCTTGAGCATGTATGCTTCTGCTACTTGTTCTACATCAGACTTCTTCCGCAAACGGCGAAACGCTTTGACTCGGTGAGTTTCGCGGCATTCCGACTTCGATGCCCCGGTTGCCGAAATTCAGTTGCCTTTGAATTTCGGGTGATCCCTCTTGAGCATGTATGCTTCTGCTACTTGTTCTACATCAGACTTCTTCCGCAAACGGCGAAACGCTTTGACTCGGTGAGTTTCGCGGCATTCCGACTTCGATGCCCCGGTTGCCGAAATTCAGTTGCCTTTGAATTTCGGGTGATCCCTCTTGAGCATGTATGCTTCTGCTACTTGTTCTACATCAGACTTTCTTCCGCAAACGGCGAAACGCTTTGACTCGGTGAGTTTCGCGGCATTCCGACTTCGATGCCCCGGTTGCCGAAATTCAGTTGCCTTTGAATTTCGGGTGATCCCTCTTGAGCATGTATGCTTCTGCTACTTGTTCTACATCAGACTTCTTCCGCAAACGGCGAAACGCTTTGACTCGGTGAGTTTCGCGGCATTCCGACTTCGATGCCCCGGTTGCCGAAATTCAGTTGCCTTTGAATTTCGGGTGATCCCTCTTGAGCATGTATGCTTCTGCTACTTGTTCTACATCAGACTTTCTTCCGCAAACGGCGAAACGCTTTGACTCGGTGAGTTTCGCGGCATTCCGACTTCGATGCCCCGGTTGCCGAAATTCAGTTGCCTTTGAATTTCGGGTGATCCCTCTTGAGCATGTATGCTTCTGCTACTTGTTCTACATCAGACTTCTTCCGCAAACGGCGAAACGCTTTGACTCGGTGAGTTTCGCGGCATTCCGACTTCGATGCCCCGGTTGCCGAAATTCAGTTGCCTTTGAATTTCGGGTGATCCCTCTTGAGCATGTATGCTTCTGCTACTTGTTCTACATCAGACTTCTTTCCGCAAACGGCGAAACGCTTTGACTCGGTGAGTTTCGCGGCATTCCGACTTCGATGCCCCGGTTGCCGAAATTCAGTTGCCTTTGAATTTCGGGTGATCCCTCTTGAGCATGTATGCTTCTGCTACTTGTTCTACATCAGACTTCTTCCGCAAACGGCGAAACGCTTTGACTCGGTGAGTTTCGCGGCATTCCGACTTCGATGCCCCGGTTGCCGAAATTCAGTTGCCTTTGAATTTCGGGTGATCCCTCTTGAGCATGTATGCTTCTGCTACTTGTTCTACATCAGACTTTCTTCCGCAAACGGCGAAACGCTTTGACTCGGTGAGTTTCGCGGCATTCCGACTTCGATGCCCCGGTTGCCGAAATTCAGTTGCCTTTGAATTTCGGGTGATCCCTCTTGAGCATGTATGCTTCTGCTACTTGTTCTACATCAGACTTCTTCCGCAAACGGCGAAACGCTTTGACTCGGTGAGTTTCGCGGCATTCCGACTTCGATGCCCCGGTTGCCGAAATTCAGTTGCCTTTGAATTTCGGGTGATCCCTCTTGAGCATGTATGCTTCTGCTACTTGTTCTACATCAGACTTTCTTCCGCAAACGGCGAAACGCTTTGACTCGGTGAGTTTCGCGGCATTCCGACTTCGATGCCCCGGTTGCCGAAATTCAGTTGCCTTTGAATTTCGGGTGATCCCTCTTGAGCATGTATGCTTCTGCTACTTGTTCTACATCAGACTTTCTTCCGCAAACGGCGAAACGCTTTGACTCGGTGAGTTTCGCGGCATTCCGACTTCGATGCCCCGGTTGCCGAAATTCAGTTGCCTTTGAATTTCGGGTGATCCCTCTTGAGCATGTATGCTTCTGCTACTTGTTCTACATCAGACTTCTTCCGCAAACGGCGAAACGCTTTGACTCGGTGAGTTTCGCGGCATTCCGACTTCGATGCCCCGGTTGCCGAAATTCAGTTGCCTTTGAATTTCGGGTGATCCCTCTTGAGCATGTATGCTTCTGCTACTTGTTCTACATCAGACTTCTTCCGCAAACGGCGAAACGCTTTGACTCGGTGAGTTTCGCGGC
This sequence comes from Populus alba x Populus x berolinensis, assembly GCA_029228515.1. Classification (NCBI taxonomy): domain Eukaryota; kingdom Viridiplantae; phylum Streptophyta; class Magnoliopsida; order Malpighiales; family Salicaceae; genus Populus; species Populus alba x Populus x berolinensis. Next base: position 3,385,548 of record CM055351.1, on the reverse strand, counting down.
ATTCCGACTTCGATGCCCCGGTTGCCGAAATTCAGTTGCCTTTGAATTTCGGGTGATCCCTCTTGAGCATGTATGCTTCTGCTACTTGTTCTACATCAGACTTCTTCCGCAAACGGCGAAACGCTTTGACTCGGTGAGTTTCGCGGCATTCCGACTTCGATGCCCCGGTTGCCGAAATTCAGTTGCCTTTGAATTTCGGGTGATCCCTCTTGAGCATGTATGCTTCTGCTACTTGTTCTACATCAGACTTCTTCCGCAAACGGCGAAACGCTTTGACTCGGTGAGTTTCGCGGCATTCCGACTTCGATGCCCCGGTTGCCGAAATTCAGTTGCCTTTGAATTTCGGGTGATCCCTCTTGAGCATGTATGCTTCTGCTACTTGTTCTACATCAGACTTCTTCCGCAAACGGCGAAACGCTTTGACTCGGTGAGTTTCGCGGCATTCCGACTTCGATGCCCCGGTTGCCGAAATTCAGTTGCCTTTGAATTTCGGGTGATCCCTCTTGAGCATGTATGCTTCTGCTACTTGTTCTACATCAGACTTTCTTCCGCAAACGGCGAAACGCTTTGACTCGGTGAGTTTCGCGGCATTCCGACTTCGATGCCCCGGTTGCCGAAATTCAGTTGCCTTTGAATTTCGGGTGATCCCTCTTGAGCATGTATGCTTCTGCTACTTGTTCTACATCAGACTTCTTCCGCAAACGGCGAAACGCTTTGACTCGGTGAGTTTCGCGGCATTCCGACTTCGATGCCCCGGTTGCCGAAATTCAGTTGCCTTTGAATTTCGGGTGATCCCTCTTGAGCATGTATGCTTCTGCTACTTGTTCTACATCAGACTTTCTTCCGCAAACGGCGAAACGCTTTGACTCGGTGAGTTTCGCGGCATTCCGACTTCGATGCCCCGGTTGCCGAAATTCAGTTGCCTTTGAATTTCGGGTGATCCCTCTTGAGCATGTATGCTTCTGCTACTTGTTCTACATCAGACTTTCTTCCGCAAACGGCGAAACGCTTTGACTCGGTGAGTTTCGCGGCATTCCGACTTCGATGCCCCGGTTGCCGAAATTCAGTTGCCTTTGAATTTCGGGTGATCCCTCTTGAGCATGTATGCTTCTGCTACTTGTTCTACATCAGACTTCTTCCGCAAACGGCGAAACGCTTTGACTCGGTGAGTTTCGCGGCATTCCGACTTCGATGCCCCGGTTGCCGAAATTCAGTTGCCTTTGAATTTCGGGTGATCCCTCTTGAGCATGTATGCTTCTGCTACTTGTTCTACATCAGACTTCTTCCGCAAACGGCGAAACGCTTTGACTCGGTGAGTTTCGCGGCATTCCGACTTCGATGCCCCGGTTGCCGAAATTCAGTTGCCTTTGAATTTCGGGTGATCCCTCTTGAGCATGTATGCTTCTGCTACTTGTTCTACATCAGACTTTCTTCCGCAAACGGCGAAACGCTTTGACTCGGTGAGTTTCGCGGCATTCCGACTTCGATGCCCCGGTTGCCGAAATTCAGTTGCCTTTGAATTTCGGGTGATCCCTCTTGAGCATGTATGCTTCTGCTACTTGTTCTACATCAGACTTCTTCCGCAAACGGCGAAACGCTTTGACTCGGTGAGTTTCGCGGCATTCCGACTTCGATGCCCCGGTTGCCGAAATTCAGTTGCCTTTGAATTTCGGGTGATCCCTCTTGAGCATGTATGCTTCTGCTACTTGTTCTACATCAGACTTTCTTCCGCAAACGGCGAAACGCTTTGACTCGGTGAGTTTCGCGGCATTCCGACTTCGATGCCCCGGTTGCCGAAATTCAGTTGCCTTTGAATTTCGGGTGATCCCTCTTGAGCATGTATGCTTCTGCTACTTGTTCTACATCAGACTTCTTCCGCAAACGGCGAAACGCTTTGACTCGGTGAGTTTCGCGGCATTCCGACTTCGATGCCCCGGTTGCCGAAATTCAGTTGCCTTTGAATTTCGGGTGATCCCTCTTGAGCATGTATGCTTCTGCTACTTGTTCTACATCAGACTTCTTCCGCAAACGGCGAAACGCTTTGACTCGGTGAGTTTCGCGGCATTCCGACTTCGATGCCCCGGTTGCCGAAATTCAGTTGCCTTTGAATTTCGGGTGATCCCTCTTGAGCATGTATGCTTCTGCTACTTGTTCTACATCAGACTTTCTTCCGCAAACGGCGAAACGCTTTGACTCGGTGAGTTTCGCGGCATTCCGACTTCGATGCCCCGGTTGCCGAAATTCAGTTGCCTTTGAATTTCGGGTGATCCCTCTTGAGCATGTATGCTTCTGCTACTTGTTCTACATCAGACTTTCTTCCGCAAACGGCGAAACGCTTTGACTCGGTGAGTTTCGCGGCATTCCGACTTCGATGCCCCGGTTGCCGAAATTCAGTTGCCTTTGAATTTCGGGTGATCCCTCTTGAGCATGTATGCTTCTGCTACTTGTTCTACATCAGACTTTCTTCCGCAAACGGCGAAACGCTTTGACTCGGTGAGTTTCGCGGCATTCCGACTTCGATGCCCCGGTTGCCGAAATTCAGTTGCCTTTGAATTTCGGGTGATCCCTCTTGAGCATGTATGCTTCTGCTACTTGTTCTACATCAGACTTCTTCCGCAAACGGCGAAACGCTTTGACTCGGTGAGTTTCGCGGCATTCCGACTTCGATGCCCCGGTTGCCGAAATTCAGTTGCCTTTGAATTTCGGGTGATCCCTCTTGAGCATGTATGCTTCTGCTACTTGTTCTACATCAGACTTTCTTCCGCAAACGGCGAAACGCTTTGACTCGGTGAGTTTCGCGGCATTCCGACTTCGATGCCCGGTTGCCGAAATTCAGTTGCCTTTGAATTTCGGGTGATCCCTCTTGAGCATGTATGCTTCTGCTACTTGTTCTACATCAGACTTCTTCCGCAAACGGCGAAACGCTTTGACTCGGTGAGTTTCGCGGCATTCCGACTTCGATGCCCCGGTTGCCGAAATTCAGTTGCCTTTGAATTTCGGGTGATCCCTCTTGAGCATGTATGCTTCTGCTACTTGTTCTACATCAGACTTCTTCCGCAAACGGCGAAACGCTTTGACTCGGTGAGTTTCGCGGCATTCCGACTTCGATGCCCCGGTTGCCGAAATTCAGTTGCCTTTGAATTTCGGGTGATCCCTCTTGAGCATGTATGCTTCTGCTACTTGTTCTACATCAGACTTCTTCCGCAAACGGCGAAACGCTTTGACTCGGTGAGTTTCGCGGCATTCCGACTTCGATGCCCCGGTTGCCGAAATTCAGTTGCCTTTGAATTTCGGGTGATCCCTCTTGAGCATGTATGCTTCTGCTACTTGTTCTACATCAGACTTCTTCCGCAAACGGCGAAACGCTTTGACTCGGTGAGTTTCGCGGCATTCCGACTTCGATGCCCCGGTTGCCGAAATTCAGTTGCCTTTGAATTTCGGGTGATCCCTCTTGAGCATGTATGCTTCTGCTACTTGTTCTACATCAGACTTCTTCCGCAAACGGCGAAACGCTTTGACTCGGTGAGTTTCGCGGCATTCCGACTTCGATGCCCCGGTTGCCGAAATTCAGTTGCCTTTGAATTTCGGGTGATCCCTCTTGAGCATGTATGCTTCTGCTACTTGTTCTACATCAGACTTCTTCCGCAAACGGCGAAACGCTTTGACTCGGTGAGTTTCGCGGCATTCCGACTTCGATGCCCCGGTTGCCGAAATTCAGTTGCCTTTGAATTTCGGGTGATCCCTCTTGAGCATGTATGCTTCTGCTACTTGTTCTACATCAGACTTCTTCCGCAAACGGCGAAACGCTTTGACTCGGTGAGTTTCGCGGCATTCCGACTTCGATGCCCCGGTTGCCGAAATTCAGTTGCCTTTGAATTTCGGGTGATCCCTCTTGAGCATGTATGCTTCTGCTACTTGTTCTACATCAGACTTCTTCCGCAAACGGCGAAACGCTTTGACTCGGTGAGTTTCGCGGCATTCCGACTTCGATGCCCCGGTTGCCGAAATTCAGTTGCCTTTGAATTTCGGGTGATCCCTCTTGAGCATGTATGCTTCTGCTACTTGTTCTACATCAGACTTTCTTCCGCAAACGGCGAAACGCTTTGACTCGGTGAGTTTCGCGGCATTCCGACTTCGATGCCCCGGTTGCCGAAATTCAGTTGCCTTTGAATTTCGGGTGATCCCTCTTGAGCATGTATGCTTCTGCTACTTGTTCTACATCAGACTTTCTTCCGCAAACGGCGAAACGCTTTGACTCGGTGAGTTTCGCGGCATTCCGACTTCGATGCCCCGGTTGCCGAAATTCAGTTGCCTTTGAATTTCGGGTGATCCCTCTTGAGCATGTATGCTTCTGCTACTTGTTCTACATCAGACTTTCTTCCGCAAACGGCGAAACGCTTTGACTCGGTGAGTTTCGCGGCATTCCGACTTCGATGCCCCGGTTGCCGAAATTCAGTTGCCTTTGAATTTCGGGTGATCCCTCTTGAGCATGTATGCTTCTGCTACTTGTTCTACATCAGACTTTCTTCCGCAAACGGCGAAACGCTTTGACTCGGTGAGTTTCGCGGCATTCCGACTTCGATGCCCCGGTTGCCGAAATTCAGTTGCCTTTGAATTTCGGGTGATCCCTCTTGAGCATGTATGCTTCTGCTACTTGTTCTACATCAGACTTCTTCCGCAAACGGCGAAACGCTTTGACTCGGTGAGTTTCGCGGCATTCCGACTTCGATGCCCCGGTTGCCGAAATTCAGTTGCCTTTGAATTTCGGGTGATCCCTCTTGAGCATGTATGCTTCTGCTACTTGTTCTACATCAGACTTTCTTCCGCAAACGGCGAAACGCTTTGACTCGGTGAGTTTCGCGGCATTCCGACTTCGATGCCCCGGTTGCCGAAATTCAGTTGCCTTTGAATTTCGGGTGATCCCTCTTGAGCATGTATGCTTCTGCTACTTGTTCTACATCAGACTTCTTCCGCAAACGGCGAAACGCTTTGACTCGGTGAGTTTCGCGGCATTCCGACTTCGATGCCCCGGTTGCCGAAATTCAGTTGCCTTTGAATTTCGGGTGATCCCTCTTGAGCATGTATGCTTCTGCTACTTGTTCTACATCAGACTTCTTCCGCAAACGGCGAAACGCTTTGACTCGGTGAGTTTCGCGGCATTCCGACTTCGATGCCCCGGTTGCCGAAATTCAGTTGCCTTTGAATTTCGGGTGATCCCTCTTGAGCATGTATGCTTCTGCTACTTGTTCTACATCAGACTTTCTTCCGCAAACGGCGAAACGCTTTGACTCGGTGAGTTTCGCGGCATTCCGACTTCGATGCCCCGGTTGCCGAAATTCAGTTGCCTTTGAATTTCGGGTGATCCCTCTTGAGCATGTATGCTTCTGCTACTTGTTCTACATCAGACTTTCTTCCGCAAACGGCGAAACGCTTTGACTCGGTGAGTTTCGCGGCATTCCGACTTCGATGCCCCGGTTGCCGAAATTCAGTTGCCTTTGAATTTCGGGTGATCCCTCTTGAGCATGTATGCTTCTGCTACTTGTTCTACATCAGACTTTCTTCCGCAAACGGCGAAACGCTTTGACTCGGTGAGTTTCGCGGCATTCCGACTTCGATGCCCCGGTTGCCGAAATTCAGTTGCCTTTGAATTTCGGGTGATCCCTCTTGAGCATGTATGCTTCTGCTACTTGTTCTACATCAGACTTCTTCCGCAAACGGCGAAACGCTTTGACTCGGTGAGTTTCGCGGCATTCCGACTTCGATGCCCCGGTTGCCGAAATTCAGTTGCCTTTGAATTTCGGGTGATCCCTCTTGAGCATGTATGCTTCTGCTACTTGTTCTACATCAGACTTTCTTCCGCAAACGGCGAAACGCTTTGACTCGGTGAGTTTCGCGGCATTCCGACTTCGATGCCCCGGTTGCCGAAATTCAGTTGCCTTTGAATTTCGGGTGATCCCTCTTGAGCATGTATGCTTCTGCTACTTGTTCTACATCAGACTTCTTCCGCAAACGGCGAAACGCTTTGACTCGGTGAGTTTCGCGGCATTCCGACTTCGATGCCCCGGTTGCCGAAATTCAGTTGCCTTTGAATTTCGGGTGATCCCTCTTGAGCATGTATGCTTCTGCTACTTGTTCTACATCAGACTTTCTTCCGCAAACGGCGAAACGCTTTGACTCGGTGAGTTTCGCGGCATTCCGACTTCGATGCCCCGGTTGCCGAAATTCAGTTGCCTTTGAATTTCGGGTGATCCCTCTTGAGCATGTATGCTTCTGCTACTTGTTCTACATCAGACTTCTTCCGCAAACGGCGAAACGCTTTGACTCGGTGAGTTTCGCGGCATTCCGACTTCGATGCCCCGGTTGCCGAAATTCAGTTGCCTTTGAATTTCGGGTGATCCCTCTTGAGCATGTATGCTTCTGCTACTTGTTCTACATCAGACTTCTTCCGCAAACGGCGAAACGCTTTGACTCGGTGAGTTTCGCGGCATTCCGACTTCGATGCCCCGGTTGCCGAAATTCAGTTGCCTTTGAATTTCGGGTGATCCCTCTTGAGCATGTATGCTTCTGCTACTTGTTCTACATCAGACTTCTTCCGCAAACGGCGAAACGCTTTGACTCGGTGAGTTTCGCGGCATTCCGACTTCGATGCCCCGGTTGCCGAAATTCAGTTGCCTTTGAATTTCGGGTGATCCCTCTTGAGCATGTATGCTTCTGCTACTTGTTCTACATCAGACTTTCTTCCGCAAACGGCGAAACGCTTTGACTCGGTGAGTTTCGCGGCATTCCGACTTCGATGCCCCGGTTGCCGAAATTCAGTTGCCTTTGAATTTCGGGTGATCCCTCTTGAGCATGTATGCTTCTGCTACTTGTTCTACATCAGACTTTCTTCCGCAAACGGCGAAACGCTTTGACTCGGTGAGTTTCGCGGCATTCCGACTTCGATGCCCCGGTTGCCGAAATTCAGTTGCCTTTGAATTTCGGGTGATCCCTCTTGAGCATGTATGCTTCTGCTACTTGTTCTACATCAGACTTCTTCCGCAAACGGCGAAACGCTTTGACTCGGTGAGTTTCGCGGCATTCCGACTTCGATGCCCCGGTTGCCGAAATTCAGTTGCCTTTGAATTTCGGGTGATCCCTCTTGAGCATGTATGCTTCTGCTACTTGTTCTACATCAGACTTTCTTCCGCAAACGGCGAAACGCTTTGACTCGGTGAGTTTCGCGGCATTCCGACTTCGATGCCCCGGTTGCCGAAATTCAGTTGCCTTTGAATTTCGGGTGATCCCTCTTGAGCATGTATGCTTCTGCTACTTGTTCTACATCAGACTTTCTTCCGCAAACGGCGAAACGCTTTGACTCGGTGAGTTTCGCGGCATTCCGACTTCGATGCCCCGGTTGCCGAAATTCAGTTGCCTTTGAATTTCGGGTGATCCCTCTTGAGCATGTATGCTTCTGCTACTTGTTCTACATCAGACTTCTTCCGCAAACGGCGAAACGCTTTGACTCGGTGAGTTTCGCGGCATTCCGACTTCGATGCCCCGGTTGCCGAAATTCAGTTGCCTTTGAATTTCGGGTGATCCCTCTTGAGCATGTATGCTTCTGCTACTTGTTCTACATCAGACTTCTTCCGCAAACGGCGAAACGCTTTGACTCGGTGAGTTTCGCGGCATTCCGACTTCGATGCCCCGGTTGCCGAAATTCAGTTGCCTTTGAATTTCGGGTGATCCCTCTTGAGCATGTATGCTTCTGCTACTTGTTCTACATCAGACTTCTTCCGCAAACGGCGAAACGCTTTGACTCGGTGAGTTTCGCGGCATTCCGACTTCGATGCCCCGGTTGCCGAAATTCAGTTGCCTTTGAATTTCGGGTGATCCCTCTTGAGCATGTATGCTTCTGCTACTTGTTCTACATCAGACTTCTTCCGCAAACGGCGAAACGCTTTGACTCGGTGAGTTTCGCGGCATTCCGACTTCGATGCCCCGGTTGCCGAAATTCAGTTGCCTTTGAATTTCGGGTGATCCCTCTTGAGCATGTATGCTTCTGCTACTTGTTCTACATCAGACTTTCTTCCGCAAACGGCGAAACGCTTTGACTCGGTGAGTTTCGCGGCATTCCGACTTCGATGCCCCGGTTGCCGAAATTCAGTTGCCTTTGAATTTCGGGTGATCCCTCTTGAGCATGTATGCTTCTGCTACTTGTTCTACATCAGACTTCTTCCGCAAACGGCGAAACGCTTTGACTCGGTGAGTTTCGCGGCATTCCGACTTCGATGCCCCGGTTGCCGAAATTCAGTTGCCTTTGAATTTCGGGTGATCCCTCTTGAGCATGTATGCTTCTGCTACTTGTTCTACATCAGACTTCTTCCGCAAACGGCGAAACGCTTTGACTCGGTGAGTTTCGCGGCATTCCGACTTCGATGCCCCGGTTGCCGAAATTCAGTTGCCTTTGAATTTCGGGTGATCCCTCTTGAGCATGTATGCTTCTGCTACTTGTTCTACATCAGACTTTCTTCCGCAAACGGCGAAACGCTTTGACTCGGTGAGTTTCGCGGCATTCCGACTTCGATGCCCCGGTTGCCGAAATTCAGTTGCCTTTGAATTTCGGGTGATCCCTCTTGAGCATGTATGCTTCTGCTACTTGTTCTACATCAGACTTCTTCCGCAAACGGCGAAACGCTTTGACTCGGTGAGTTTCGCGGCATTCCGACTTCGATGCCCCGGTTGCCGAAATTCAGTTGCCTTTGAATTTCGGGTGATCCCTCTTGAGCATGTATGCTTCTGCTACTTGTTCTACATCAGACTTCTTCCGCAAACGGCGAAACGCTTTGACTCGGTGAGTTTCGCGGCATTCCGACTTCGATGCCCCGGTTGCCGAAATTCAGTTGCCTTTGAATTTCGGGTGATCCCTCTTGAGCATGTATGCTTCTGCTACTTGTTCTACATCAGACTTTCTTCCGCAAACGGCGAAACGCTTTGACTCGGTGAGTTTCGCGGCATTCCGACTTCGATGCCCCGGTTGCCGAAATTCAGTTGCCTTTGAATTTCGGGTGATCCCTCTTGAGCATGTATGCTTCTGCTACTTGTTCTACATCAGACTTCTTCCGCAAACGGCGAAACGCTTTGACTCGGTGAGTTTCGCGGCATTCCGACTTCGATGCCCCGGTTGCCGAAATTCAGTTGCCTTTGAATTTCGGGTGATCCCTCTTGAGCATGTATGCTTCTGCTACTTGTTCTACATCAGACTTCTTCCGCAAACGGCGAAACGCTTTGACTCGGTGAGTTTCGCGGCATTCCGACTTCGATGCCCCGGTTGCCGAAATTCAGTTGCCTTTGAATTTCGGGTGATCCCTCTTGAGCATGTATGCTTCTGCTACTTGTTCTACATCAGACTTTCTTCCGCAAACGGCGAAACGCTTTGACTCGGTGAGTTTCGCGGCATTCCGACTTCGATGCCCCGGTTGCCGAAATTCAGTTGCCTTTGAATTTCGGGTGATCCCTCTTGAGCATGTATGCTTCTGCTACTTGTTCTACATCAGACTTCTTCCGCAAACGGCGAAACGCTTTGACTCGGTGAGTTTCGCGGCATTCCGACTTCGATGCCCCGGTTGCCGAAATTCAGTTGCCTTTGAATTTCGGGTGATCCCTCTTGAGCATGTATGCTTCTGCTACTTGTTCTACATCAGACTTTCTTCCGCAAACGGCGAAACGCTTTGACTCGGTGAGTTTCGCGGCATTCCGACTTCGATGCCCCGGTTGCCGAAATTCAGTTGCCTTTGAATTTCGGGTGATCCCTCTTGAGCATGTATGCTTCTGCTACTTGTTCTACATCAGACTTTCTTCCGCAAACGGCGAAACGCTTTGACTCGGTGAGTTTCGCGGCATTCCGACTTCGATGCCCCGGTTGCCGAAATTCAGTTGCCTTTGAATTTCGGGTGATCCCTCTTGAGCATGTATGCTTCTGCTACTTGTTCTACATCAGACTTTCTTCCGCAAACGGCGAAACGCTTTGACTCGGTGAGTTTCGCGGCATTCCGACTTCGATGCCCCGGTTGCCGAAATTCAGTTGCCTTTGAATTTCGGGTGATCCCTCTTGAGCATGTATGCTTCTGCTACTTGTTCTACATCAGACTTCTTCCGCAAACGGCGAAACGCTTTGACTCGGTGAGTTTCGCGGCATTCCGACTTCGATGCCCCGGTTGCCGAAATTCAGTTGCCTTTGAATTTCGGGTGATCCCTCTTGAGCATGTATGCTTCTGCTACTTGTTCTACATCAGACTTTCTTCCGCAAACGGCGAAACGCTTTGACTCGGTGAGTTTCGCGGCATTCCGACTTCGATGCCCCGGTTGCCGAAATTCAGTTGCCTTTGAATTTCGGGTGATCCCTCTTGAGCATGTATGCTTCTGCTACTTGTTCTACATCAGACTTCTTCCGCAAACGGCGAAACGCTTTGACTCGGTGAGTTTCGCGGCATTCCGACTTCGATGCCCCGGTTGCCGAAATTCAGTTGCCTTTGAATTTCGGGTGATCCCTCTTGAGCATGTATGCTTCTGCTACTTGTTCTACATCAGACTTCTTCCGCAAACGGCGAAACGCTTTGACTCGGTGAGTTTCGCGGCATTCCGACTTCGATGCCCCGGTTGCCGAAATTCAGTTGCCTTTGAATTTCGGGTGATCCCTCTTGAGCATGTATGCTTCTGCTACTTGTTCTACATCAGACTTTCTTCCGCAAACGGCGAAACGCTTTGACTCGGTGAGTTTCGCGGCATTCCGACTTCGATGCCCCGGTTGCCGAAATTCAGTTGCCTTTGAATTTCGGGTGATCCCTCTTGAGCATGTATGCTTCTGCTACTTGTTCTACATCAGACTTTCTTCCGCAAACGGCGAAACGCTTTGACTCGGTGAGTTTCGCGGCATTCCGACTTCGATGCCCCGGTTGCCGAAATTCAGTTGCCTTTGAATTTCGGGTGATCCCTCTTGAGCATGTATGCTTCTGCTACTTGTTCTACATCAGACTTCTTCCGCAAACGGCGAAACGCTTTGACTCGGTGAGTTTCGCGGCATTCCGACTTCGATGCCCCGGTTGCCGAAATTCAGTTGCCTTTGAATTTCGGGTGATCCCTCTTGAGCATGTATGCTTCTGCTACTTGTTCTACATCAGACTTTCTTCCGCAAACGGCGAAACGCTTTGACTCGGTGAGTTTCGCGGCATTCCGACTTCGATGCCCCGGTTGCCGAAATTCAGTTGCCTTTGAATTTCGGGTGATCCCTCTTGAGCATGTATGCTTCTGCTACTTGTTCTACATCAGACTTTCTTCCGCAAACGGCGAAACGCTTTGACTCGGTGAGTTTCGCGGCATTCCGACTTCGATGCCCCGGTTGCCGAAATTCAGTTGCCTTTGAATTTCGGGTGATCCCTCTTGAGCATGTATGCTTCTGCTACTTGTTCTACATCAGACTTTCTTCCGCAAACGGCGAAACGCTTTGACTCGGTGAGTTTCGCGGCATTCCGACTTCGATGCCCCGGTTGCCGAAATTCAGTTGCCTTTGAATTTCGGGTGATCCCTCTTGAGCATGTATGCTTCTGCTACTTGTTCTACATCAGACTTCTTCCGCAAACGGCGAAACGCTTTGACTCGGTGAGTTTCGCGGCATTCCGACTTCGATGCCCCGGTTGCCGAAATTCAGTTGCCTTTGAATTTCGGGTGATCCCTCTTGAGCATGTATGCTTCTGCTACTTGTTCTACATCAGACTTTCTTCCGCAAACGGCGAAACGCTTTGACTCGGTGAGTTTCGCGGCATTCCGACTTCGATGCCCCGGTTGCCGAAATTCAGTTGCCTTTGAATTTCGGGTGATCCCTCTTGAGCATGTATGCTTCTGCTACTTGTTCTACATCAGACTTTCTTCCGCAAACGGCGAAACGCTTTGACTCGGTGAGTTTCGCGGCATTCCGACTTCGATGCCCCGGTTGCCGAAATTCAGTTGCCTTTGAATTTCGGGTGATCCCTCTTGAGCATGTATGCTTCTGCTACTTGTTCTACATCAGACTTCTTCCGCAAACGGCGAAACGCTTTGACTCGGTGAGTTTCGCGGCATTCCGACTTCGATGCCCCGGTTGCCGAAATTCAGTTGCCTTTGAATTTCGGGTGATCCCTCTTGAGCATGTATGCTTCTGCTACTTGTTCTACATCAGACTTTCTTCCGCAAACGGCGAAACGCTTTGACTCGGTGAGTTTCGCGGCATTCCGACTTCGATGCCCCGGTTGCCGAAATTCAGTTGCCTTTGAATTTCGGGTGATCCCTCTTGAGCATGTATGCTTCTGCTACTTGTTCTACATCAGACTTTCTTCCGCAAACGGCGAAACGCTTTGACTCGGTGAGTTTCGCGGCATTCCGACTTCGATGCCCCGGTTGCCGAAATTCAGTTGCCTTTGAATTTCGGGTGATCCCTCTTGAGCATGTATGCTTCTGCTACTTGTTCTACATCAGACTTTCTTCCGCAAACGGCGAAACGCTTTGACTCGGTGAGTTTCGCGGCATTCCGACTTCGATGCCCCGGTTGCCGAAATTCAGTTGCCTTTGAATTTCGGGTGATCCCTCTTGAGCATGTATGCTTCTGCTACTTGTTCTACATCAGACTTTCTTCCGCAAACGGCGAAACGCTTTGACTCGGTGAGTTTCGCGGCATTCCGACTTCGATGCCCCGGTTGCCGAAATTCAGTTGCCTTTGAATTTCGGGTGATCCCTCTTGAGCATGTATGCTTCTGCTACTTGTTCTACATCAGACTTTCTTCCGCAAACGGCGAAACGCTTTGACTCGGTGAGTTTCGCGGCATTCCGACTTCGATGCCCCGGTTGCCGAAATTCAGTTGCCTTTGAATTTCGGGTGATCCCTCTTGAGCATGTATGCTTCTGCTACTTGTTCTACATCAGACTTTCTTCCGCAAACGGCGAAACGCTTTGACTCGGTGAGTTTCGCGGCATTCCGACTTCGATGCCCCGGTTGCCGAAATTCAGTTGCCTTTGAATTTCGGGTGATCCCTCTTGAGCATGTATGCTTCTGCTACTTGTTCTACATCAGACTTTCTTCCGCAAACGGCGAAACGCTTTGACTCGGTGAGTTTCGCGGCATTCCGACTTCGATGCCCCGGTTGCCGAAATTCAGTTGCCTTTGAATTTCGGGTGATCCCTCTTGAGCATGTATGCTTCTGCTACTTGTTCTACATCAGACTTTCTTCCGCAAACGGCGAAACGCTTTGACTCGGTGAGTTTCGCGGCATTCCGACTTCGATGCCCCGGTTGCCGAAATTCAGTTGCCTTTGAATTTCGGGTGATCCCTCTTGAGCATGTATGCTTCTGCTACTTGTTCTACATCAGACTTTCTTCCGCAAACGGCGAAACGCTTTGACTCGGTGAGTTTCGCGGCATTCCGACTTCGATGCCCCGGTTGCCGAAATTCAGTTGCCTTTGAATTTCGGGTGATCCCTCTTGAGCATGTATGCTTCTGCTACTTGTTCTACATCAGACTTCTTCCGCAAACGGCGAAACGCTTTGACTCGGTGAGTTTCGCGGCATTCCGACTTCGATGCCCCGGTTGCCGAAATTCAGTTGCCTTTGAATTTCGGGTGATCCCTCTTGAGCATGTATGCTTCTGCTACTTGTTCTACATCAGACTTTCTTCCGCAAACGGCGAAACGCTTTGACTCGGTGAGTTTCGCGGCATTCCGACTTCGATGCCCCGGTTGCCGAAATTCAGTTGCCTTTGAATTTCGGGTGATCCCTCTTGAGCATGTATGCTTCTGCTACTTGTTCTACATCAGACTTTCTTCCGCAAACGGCGAAACGCTTTGACTCGGTGAGTTTCGCGGCATTCCGACTTCGATGCCCCGGTTGCCGAAATTCAGTTGCCTTTGAATTTCGGGTGATCCCTCTTGAGCATGTATGCTTCTGCTACTTGTTCTACATCAGACTTTCTTCCGCAAACGGCGAAACGCTTTGACTCGGTGAGTTTCGCGGCATTCCGACTTCGATGCCCCGGTTGCCGAAATTCAGTTGCCTTTGAATTTCGGGTGATCCCTCTTGAGCATGTATGCTTCTGCTACTTGTTCTACATCAGACTTCTTCCGCAAACGGCGAAACGCTTTGACTCGGTGAGTTTCGCGGCATTCCGACTTCGATGCCCCGGTTGCCGAAATTCAGTTGCCTTTGAATTTCGGGTGATCCCTCTTGAGCATGTATGCTTCTGCTACTTGTTCTACATCAGACTTTCTTCCGCAAACGGCGAAACGCTTTGACTCGGTGAGTTTCGCGGCATTCCGACTTCGATGCCCCGGTTGCCGAAATTCAGTTGCCTTTGAATTTCGGGTGATCCCTCTTGAGCATGTATGCTTCTGCTACTTGTTCTACATCAGACTTTTCCGCAAACGGCGAAACGCTTTGACTCGGTGAGTTTCGCGGCATTCCGACTTCGATGCCCCGGTTGCCGAAATTCAGTTGCCTTTGAATTTCGGGTGATCCCTCTTGAGCATGTATGCTTCTGCTACTTGTTCTACATCAGACTTTCTTCCGCAAACGGCGAAACGCTTTGACTCGGTGAGTTTCGCGGCATTCCGACTTCGATGCCCCGGTTGCCGAAATTCAGTTGCCTTTGAATTTCGGGTGATCCCTCTTGAGCATGTATGCTTCTGCTACTTGTTCTACATCAGACTTTCTTCCGCAAACGGCGAAACGCTTTGACTCGGTGAGTTTCGCGGCATTCCGACTTCGATGCCCCGGTTGCCGAAATTCAGTTGCCTTTGAATTTCGGGTGATCCCTCTTGAGCATGTATGCTTCTGCTACTTGTTCTACATCAGACTTTCTTCCGCAAACGGCGAAACGCTTTGACTCGGTGAGTTTCGCGGCATTCCGACTTCGATGCCCCGGTTGCCGAAATTCAGTTGCCTTTGAATTTCGGGTGATCCCTCTTGAGCATGTATGCTTCTGCTACTTGTTCTACATCAGACTTCTTCCGCAAACGGCGAAACGCTTTGACTCGGTGAGTTTCGCGGCATTCCGACTTCGATGCCCCGGTTGCCGAAATTCAGTTGCCTTTGAATTTCGGGTGATCCCTCTTGAGCATGTATGCTTCTGCTACTTGTTCTACATCAGACTTTCTTCCGCAAACGGCGAAACGCTTTGACTCGGTGAGTTTCGCGGCATTCCGACTTCGATGCCCCGTTGCCGAAATTCAGTTGCCTTTGAATTTCGGGTGATCCCTCTTGAGCATGTATGCTTCTGCTACTTGTTCTACATCAGACTTTCTTCCGCAAACGGCGAAACGCTTTGACTCGGTGAGTTTCGCGGCATTCCGACTTCGATGCCCCGGTTGCCGAAATTCAGTTGCCTTTGAATTTCGGGTGATCCCTCTTGAGCATGTATGCTTCTGCTACTTGTTCTACATCAGACTTTCTTCCGCAAACGGCGAAACGCTTTGACTCGGTGAGTTTCGCGGCATTCCGACTTCGATGCCCCGGTTGCCGAAATTCAGTTGCCTTTGAATTTCGGGTGATCCCTCTTGAGCATGTATGCTTCTGCTACTTGTTCTACATCAGACTTTCTTCCGCAAACGGCGAAACGCTTTGACTCGGTGAGTTTCGCGGCATTCCGACTTCGATGCCCCGGTTGCCGAAATTCAGTTGCCTTTGAATTTCGGGTGATCCCTCTTGAGCATGTATGCTTCTGCTACTTGTTCTACATCAGACTTTCTTCCGCAAACGGCGAAACGCTTTGACTCGGTGAGTTTCGCGGCATTCCGACTTCGATGCCCCGGTTGCCGAAATTCAGTTGCCTTTGAATTTCGGGTGATCCCTCTTGAGCATGTATGCTTCTGCTACTTGTTCTACATCAGACTTTCTTCCGCAAACGGCGAAACGCTTTGACTCGGTGAGTTTCGCGGCATTCCGACTTCGATGCCCCGGTTGCCGAAATTCAGTTGCCTTTGAATTTCGGGTGATCCCTCTTGAGCATGTATGCTTCTGCTACTTGTTCTACATCAGACTTTCTTCCGCAAACGGCGAAACGCTTTGACTCGGTGAGTTTCGCGGCATTCCGACTTCGATGCCCCGGTTGCCGAAATTCAGTTGCCTTTGAATTTCGGGTGATCCCTCTTGAGCATGTATGCTTCTGCTACTTGTTCTACATCAGACTTTCTTCCGCAAACGGCGAAACGCTTTGACTCGGTGAGTTTCGCGGCATTCCGACTTCGATGCCCCGGTTGCCGAAATTCAGTTGCCTTTGAATTTCGGGTGATCCCTCTTGAGCATGTATGCTTCTGCTACTTGTTCTACATCAGACTTTCTTCCGCAAACGGCGAAACGCTTTGACTCGGTGAGTTTCGCGGCATTCCGACTTCGATGCCCCGGTTGCCGAAATTCAGTTGCCTTTGAATTTCGGGTGATCCCTCTTGAGCATGTATGCTTCTGCTACTTGTTCTACATCAGACTTCTTCCGCAAACGGCGAAACGCTTTGACTCGGTGAGTTTCGCGGCATTCCGACTTCGATGCCCCGGTTGCCGAAATTCAGTTGCCTTTGAATTTCGGGTGATCCCTCTTGAGCATGTATGCTTCTGCTACTTGTTCTACATCAGACTTTCTTCCGCAAACGGCGAAACGCTTTGACTCGGTGAGTTTCGCGGCATTCCGACTTCGATGCCCCGGTTGCCGAAATTCAGTTGCCTTTGAATTTCGGGTGATCCCTCTTGAGCATGTATGCTTCTGCTACTTGTTCTACATCAGACTTTCTTCCGCAAACGGCGAAACGCTTTGACTCGGTGAGTTTCGCGGCATTCCGACTTCGATGCCCCGGTTGCCGAAATTCAGTTGCCTTTGAATTTCGGGTGATCCCTCTTGAGCATGTATGCTTCTGCTACTTGTTCTACATCAGACTTTCTTCCGCAAACGGCGAAACGCTTTGACTCGGTGAGTTTCGCGGCATTCCGACTTCGATGCCCCGGTTGCCGAAATTCAGTTGCCTTTGAATTTCGGGTGATCCCTCTTGAGCATGTATGCTTCTGCTACTTGTTCTACATCAGACTTTCTTCCGCAAACGGCGAAACGCTTTGACTCGGTGAGTTTCGCGGCATTCCGACTTCGATGCCCCGGTTGCCGAAATTCAGTTGCCTTTGAATTTCGGGTGATCCCTCTTGAGCATGTATGCTTCTGCTACTTGTTCTACATCAGACTTTCTTCCGCAAACGGCGAAACGCTTTGACTCGGTGAGTTTCGCGGCATTCCGACTTCGATGCCCCGGTTGCCGAAATTCAGTTGCCTTTGAATTTCGGGTGATCCCTCTTGAGCATGTATGCTTCTGCTACTTGTTCTACATCAGACTTCTTCCGCAAACGGCGAAACGCTTTGACTCGGTGAGTTTCGCGGCATTCCGACTTCGATGCCCCGGTTGCCGAAATTCAGTTGCCTTTGAATTTCGGGTGATCCCTCTTGAGCATGTATGCTTCTGCTACTTGTTCTACATCAGACTTTCTTCCGCAAACGGCGAAACGCTTTGACTCGGTGAGTTTCGCGGCATTCCGACTTCGATGCCCCGTTGCCGAAATTCAGTTGCCTTTGAATTTCGGGTGATCCCTCTTGAGCATGTATGCTTCTGCTACTTGTTCTACATCAGACTTTCTTCCGCAAACGGCGAAACGCTTTGACTCGGTGAGTTTCGCGGCATTCCGACTTCGATGCCCCGGTTGCCGAAATTCAGTTGCCTTTGAATTTCGGGTGATCCCTCTTGAGCATGTATGCTTCTGCTACTTGTTCTACATCAGACTTTCTTCCGCAAACGGCGAAACGCTTTGACTCGGTGAGTTTCGCGGCATTCCGACTTCGATGCCCCGGTTGCCGAAATTCAGTTGCCTTTGAATTTCGGGTGATCCCTCTTGAGCATGTATGCTTCTGCTACTTGTTCTACATCAGACTTTCTTCCGCAAACGGCGAAACGCTTTGACTCGGTGAGTTTCGCGGCATTCCGACTTCGATGCCCCGGTTGCCGAAATTCAGTTGCCTTTGAATTTCGGGTGATCCCTCTTGAGCATGTATGCTTCTGCTACTTGTTCTACATCAGACTTCTTCCGCAAACGGCGAAACGCTTTGACTCGGTGAGTTTCGCGGCATTCCGACTTCGATGCCCCGGTTGCCGAAATTCAGTTGCCTTTGAATTTCGGGTGATCCCTCTTGAGCATGTATGCTTCTGCTACTTGTTCTACATCAGACTTTCTTCCGCAAACGGCGAAACGCTTTGACTCGGTGAGTTTCGCGGCATTCCGACTTCGATGCCCCGGTTGCCGAAATTCAGTTGCCTTTGAATTTCGGGTGATCCCTCTTGAGCATGTATGCTTCTGCTACTTGTTCTACATCAGACTTCTTCCGCAAACGGCGAAACGCTTTGACTCGGTGAGTTTCGCGGCATTCCGACTTCGATGCCCCGGTTGCCGAAATTCAGTTGCCTTTGAATTTCGGGTGATCCCTCTTGAGCATGTATGCTTCTGCTACTTGTTCTACATCAGACTTTCTTCCGCAAACGGCGAAACGCTTTGACTCGGTGAGTTTCGCGGCATTCCGACTTCGATGCCCGGTTGCCGAAATTCAGTTGCCTTTGAATTTCGGGTGATCCCTCTTGAGCATGTATGCTTCTGCTACTTTCTTGTTCTACATCAGACTTCTTCCGCAAACGGCGAAAAGCTTCGACTCGGTGAGTTTCGCGGCATTCCGACTTCGATGCCCCGGTTGCCGAAATTCAGTTGCCTTTGAATTTCGGGTGATCCCTCTTGAGCATGTATGCTTCTGCTACTTGTTCTACATCAGACTTTTTTCCGCAAACGGCGAAAACGCTTTGACTCGGTGAGTTTCGCGGCATTCCGACTTCGATGCCCCGGTTGCCGAAATTCAGTTGCCTTTGAATTTCGGGTGATCCCTCTTGAGCATGTATGCTTCTGCTACTTGTTCTACATCAGACTTTTTTCCGCAAACGGGGAAACGCTTGGAGTCGGTGAGTTTCGCGGCATTCCGACTTCGATGCCCCGGTTGCCGAAATTCAGTTGCCTTTGAATTTCAGGTGATCCATCTTGAGCATGTATGCTTCTGCTACTTGTTCTACATCAAACTTTTTTCCGCAAACGGTGAAAAGCTTCGAGTCGGTGAGTTTCGCGGCATTCCGACTTGGATGCCCCGGTTGCCGAAATTCAGTTGCCTTTGAATTTCGGGTGATCCCTCTTGAGCATGTATGCTTCTGCTACTTGTTCTACATCAGACTTTTTTCCGCAAACGGCGAAACGCTTCGACTCGGTGAGTTTCGCGGCATTCCGACTTCGATGCCCCGGTTGCCGAAATTCAGTTGCCTTTGAATTTCGGGTGATCCCTCTTGAGCATGTATGCTTCTGCTACTTGTTCTACATCAGACTTTCTTCCGCAAACGGATAAAACGCTTTGAGTCGGTGAGTTTCATGGCATTCCGACTTCGATGCCCCGGTTGCCGAAATTCAGTTGCCTTTGAATTTCGGGTGATCCCTCTTGAGCATGTATGCTTCTGCTACTTGTTCTACATCAGACTTTCTTCCCCAAACGGCGAAACGCTTTGAGTCGGTGAGTTTCGCGGCATTCCGACTTCGATGCCCCGTTTGCCGAAATTCAGTTGCCTTTGAATTTCGGGTGATCCATCTTGAGCATGTATGCTTCTGCTACTTGTTCTACATCAGACTTTTTTCCGCAAACGGCGAAACGCTTGGACTCGGTGAGTTTCGCGGCATTCCGACTTCGATGCCCCTTGCCGAAATTCAGTTGCCTTTGAATTTCGGGTGATCCCTCTTGAGCATGTATGCTTCTGCTACTTGTTCTACATCAACTTCTTCCGCAAACGGCGAAACGCTTCGAATCGGTGAGTTTCGCGGCATTCCGACTTCGATGCCCCGGTTGCCGAAATTCAGTTGCCTTTGAATTTCGGGTGATCCCTCTTGAGCATGTATGCTTCTGCTACTTGTTCTACATCAGACTTTCTTCCGCAAACGGCGAAAGGCTTTGACTCGGTGAGTTTCGCGGCATTCCGACTTCGATGCCCCGTTGCCGAAATTCAGTTGCCTTTGAATTTCGGGTGATCCCTCTTGAGCATGTATGCTTCTGCTACTTGTTCTACATCAGACTTCTTCCGCAAACGGCGAAACGCTTTGACTCGGTGAGTTTCGCGGCATTCCGACTTCGATGCCCCGGTTGCCGAAATTCAGTTGCCTTTGAATTTCGGGTGATCCCTCTTGAGCATGTATGCTTCTGCTACTTGTTCTACACATCAGACTTCTTCCGCAAACGCGAAACGCTTTGACTCGGTGAGTTTCGCGGCATTCCGACTTCGATGCCCCGGTTGCCGAAATTCAGTTGCCTTTGAATTTCGGGTGATCCCTCTTGAGCATGTATGCTTCTGCTACTTGTTCTACATCAGACTTTCTTCCGCAAACGGCGAAACGCTTTGACTCGGTGAGTTTCGCGGCATTCCGACTTCGATGCCCCGTTGCCGAAATTCAGTTGCCTTTGAATTTCGGGTGATCCCTCTTGAGCATGTATGCTTCTGCTACTTGTTCTACATCAGACTTTCTTCCAAACGGCGAAACGCTTTGACTCGGTGAGTTTCGCGGCATTCCGACTTCGATGCCCCGTTGCCGAAATTCAGTTGCCTTTGAATTTCGGGTGATCCCTCTTGAGCATGTATGCTTCTGCTACTTGTTCTACATCAGACTTCTTTCCGCAAACATGAAACGCTTTGACTCGGTGAGTTTCGCGGCATTCCGACTTCGATGCCCCGTTGCCGAAATTCAGTTGCCTTTGAATTTCGGGTGATCCCTCTTGAGCATGTATGCTTCC
>CM055351.1:3251231-3364564 GCA_029228515.1 Populus alba x Populus x berolinensis | reverse complement strand
ATTTCGGCAACCGGGCATCGAAGTCGGAATGCCGCGAAACTCACCGAGTCAAAGCGTTTCGCCGTTTGCGGAAGAAAGTCTGATGGAGAACAAGTAGCAGAAGCATACATGCTCAAGAGGATCACCCGAAATTCAAAGGCAACTGAATTTCGGCAACCGGGGCATCGAAGTCGGAATGCCGCGAAACTCACCGAGTCAAAGCGTTTCGCCGTTTGCGGAAGAAAGTCTGATGAGAACAAGTAGCAGAAGCATACATGCTCAAGAGGGATCACCCGAAATTCAAAGGCAACTGAATTTCGGCAACCGGGCATCGAAGTCGGAATGCCGCGAAACTCACCGAGTCAAAGCGTTTCGCCGTTTGCGGAAGAAAGTCTGATGTAGAACAAGTAGCAGAAGCATACATGCTCAAGAGGGATCACCCGAAATTCAAAGGCAACTGAATTTCGGCAACGGGGAATCGAAGTCGGAATGTGCGAAACTCACCGAGTCAAAGCGTTTCGCCGTTTGGTAAGGATATTCTGATGGAGAACAAGTAGCAGAGGGCATAACATGCTCAAGAAGGGATCACCCGATATTCAAAGGACACTGATTTTCGGCAACCGAGGAATCGAAGGCGAAATGCCGCGAAACCTCTACCGAGTTCAAGCGTTTCGCCGATTGGGGAAGATATCTGAAGGAGAACAAAGTAGCTGAAGCATATCTATGCTCAAGAGGGATCACCCGAAAATACTATCGAAAGGCAACTAAATTTCGGCAACCGGGGAATCGAATGTCGGAATGACGGGAAACTCACCGAGTCAAAGCGTTTTCGCCGTCTTGCAGAAGAAACTCTTCTTTTTTATGGGTAGAACAAGTAGCAGAAGAATACATGCTCAAGAGGGATCACCCGAAATTTCAACGGCAAACTGAATTTCGCGCAACCGGGGCATCGTAATCGGAATGCCGCTAACTTACCGTGTCAAAGTGTTTCGCCGTTTTTTACGGAAGAAAGTTTGATGCCAGAACAAGTAGTAGAAGCATAAATGCTCAAGAGGGAATCACCCGAAATTCAAAGGCAACTGAATTTCGGCCATCCGGGGAATCGAAGTCGGAAAGCCGGGAAACTCACCGAGTCTAAAGCGTTTCGCCTTTTGCGGAAGGAAAGTCTGATGGAGGGTTACAAGTAGCCGATGCATACATGCTCAAGAGGGATCACCCTAAATTCAAAGGCAACTAAATTTCGGCAACCGGGGAATCGAAGTCAGAATGCCGGGAAACATAACCGAGTCAAAGCGTTTCGACGTTTGCAGAAAGATACTCTTATGGAGAACAAGTAGCAGAAGCATACATGCTCAAGAGGGATCACCCGAAATTCAAAGGAATCTGAATTTCGCGCACACCGGTGGCATCGTAATTCGGAATTCCGCAAAAACGTACCGTGTCAAAGTGTCTTCTGCCGTTTGCGGAAGAAATTCTGATGCAGAACAAGTAGTAGAAGATTATAGGCTCAAGAGGGATCACCCGAAATTCAAAGGCAACATGGATGTTCGGCAAAGGGGAATCGATGTCGGAAAGCCGGGAAACTCAACGAGTCAAAGTCGTTTCGCCGTTTGCGGAAGAATGTCTGATGGTGAAAACAGTTCGCAGAAGCATACATGTCTCAAGAGGGTTCACCCGAAATTCTCAAGGCAACTGAATTTCGGCAACCGAGGAAACGAAGTCGATATGCCGCTAAACTCACCGTGTCAAAGCATTCCGCCGTTTGGGGAGAAAATTCTGATGGAGGACAAGTAGCAGATGCATACATGCTGTCAAGACGGGTTCACCCGAAATTCAAAGGCAACTAAATTTCGGCAAACGGGGAATCGAAGTCGGAATGCCGGGAATAACTCAACGAGTCAAAGCGTTTCGCCGTTTGCAAAGATACTCTTCTGGAGAACAAGGAGCAGAAGCATACATGCTCAAGAGGGATCACCCGAAATTACAAAGGCAACTGAATTTCGGCAACGGGGGGATCGTAATAGGAATTCCGCAAAAACTTGTAACGTGTCAAATGTGTATAGCCGTTTGCGGAACGAAGTTCTGATGCAGAACCAAGTAGTAGAAGCATAAATGCACAAGGAGGGATCACCCGAAATTCAAAGGCAACTGAATTTCGGCATCCGGGGAATCGAAGTCGGAAAGCCGGGGAGGAAACTCACCGAGGTCTAAGCGTTATCGCCGTTTGCGGAAGAAAGTCTGATGGAGAACAAGTAGCAGAAGCAATACATGCTCACGCTGGATCAACCGACAATTCAAAGGCAACTGACTTTCGGCAACCGGGGAATTAAGTCGGAATGTGCGAAACTCACCTCCCTCCCCTGTCAATGCGTTTCGCCGTTTGGGTAATGATATTTCTGATGGTGAACAAGTTGCAGAAGCATACATGCTCAAGTGGGATCACCGGATATTCCAAAGGCAACTGAATTTCGGCAACAGAGGAATCGAAGTCGGTAATGCCGCGAAACTCAAGTGTCAAAGCGTTTCGCCGTTTGGGGAAGAAATTTTGATGGAGAACTAGTAGAAGAAGCATACATGCTCAAGAGGGGATCACACGAAATTCAAAGAGGCAACTAAATTTAACTTCGGCAACCGGGGGATCGATTGTCGGAATGCCGGGAAACTCAAAGAGTCAAAGCGTTTCGCCGTTTGCAGAAGATACTCTTATAGAGAACAAGTAGCAGAAGCTTACATGCACAAGAGGGATCACCCGAAAATTCAAAGGCAAATGAATTTCGGCAACCGGGGCATAGTAATCGGAATTCCGCAAAACTTACCGTGTCAAAGTGTTTCGACCGTTTGCGGAAGAAATTCTGATAGCAGACACAAGTAGTAGAAGCAAAAATGCTCAAGAGGGATCAACCGAAATTCAAAGGCAACTGAATTTCGGCAACGGGGAATCGACGTCGGAAAGCCGGGAACCTCACCGAGTCAAAGCGTTTCGCCGTTTGCGGAAGAAAGTTGATGGAGAGAACAAGTAGCTAGAAGCATACATGCTCAAGAGGGATCACCCGAAATTCAAAGGCAACTGAATTTCGGCAACCGAGGAACCGCAGTCGGAAAGCCGTAAAAACTCCACGAGTCAAAGCGTTCCGCCGTATGGGGAAGTAAGTTTGATGGAGAAACAAGTAGCTGAAGCATACTTGCTCAAGAGGGATCACCCGAAATTCTGAGGTTACTGATATATTTCGGCAACCGGGAATCGAAGTCGGAATGCCGCGAAACTCACCGAGTCAAAGCGTTTCGCCGTTTGCGGAAGAAGTCTGATGTAGAACAAGTAGCAGAAGCATACATGCTCAAGAGGGATCACCCGAAATTCAAAGGCAACTGAATTTCGGCAACCGGGGCATCGAAGTCGGAATGCCGCGAAAATCACCCAGTCATAGCGTTTCGCAGTTTGCGTAAGAAACTCTGATGCAGAACAAGTAGCAGAAGCATACATGCTCAAGAGGGATCACCCGAAATTCAAAGGCAACTGAATTTCGGCAACCGGGGAATCGAAGTCGGAATGCCGCGAAACTCACCGAGTTAAAGCGTTTCGCCGTTTAAGGAAGAAATTGTGATGGAGAACAAGTAGCAGAAGCATACATGCTCAAGAGGGATCACCCGAAATTCAAAGGCAACTGAATTTCGGCAACCGGGGCATCGAAGTCGGAATTCCCGAAAACTCACCGTTTGAAAATTAAAACAAAGAAAAAAAAAAAAATCAAAGCTTTCGATCCTTTCGCCTTTGGGAGAAACTCTGATGGAGAACAAGTAGCAGAAGCATACATGCTCAAGAGGGATCACCCGAAATTCAAAGGCAACTGAATTTCGGCAACCGGGGCATCGAAGTCGGAATGCCGCGAAACTCACCGAGTCAAAGCGTTTCGCCGTTTGCGGAAGAAGTCTGATGTAGAACAAGTAGCAGAAGCATACATGCTCAAGAGGGATCACCCGAAATTCAAAGGCAACTGAATTTCGGCAACCGGGGCATCGAAGTCGGAATGCCGCGAAACTCACCGAGTCAAAGCGTTTCGCCGTTTGCGGAAGAAAGTCTGATGTAGAACAAGTAGCAGAAGCATACATGCTCAAGAGGGATCACCCGAAATTCAAAGGCAACTGAATTTCGGCAACCGGGGCATCGAAGTCGGAATGCCGCGAAACTCACCGAGTCAAAGCGTTTCGCCGTTTGCGGAAGAAAGTCTGATGTAGAACAAGTAGCAGAAGCATACATGCTCAAGAGGGATCACCCGAAATTCAAAGGCAACTGAATTTCGGCAACCGGGCATCGAAGTCGGAATGCCGCGAAACTCACCGAGTCAAAGCGTTTCGCCGTTTGCGGAAGAAAGTCTGATGTAGAACAAGTAGCAGAAGCATACATGCTCAAGAGGGATCACCCGAAATTCAAAGGCAACTGAATTTCGGCAACCGGGGCATCGAAGTCGGAATGCCGCGAAACTCACCGAGTCAAAGCGTTTCGCCGTTTGCGGAAGAAAGTCTGATGTAGAACAAGTAGCAGAAGCATACATGCTCAAGAGGGATCACCCGAAATTCAAAGGCAACTGAATTTCGGCAACCGGGCATCGAAGTCGGAATGCCGCGAAACTCACCGAGTCAAAGCGTTTCGCCGTTTGCGGAAGAAAGTCTGATGTAGAACAAGTAGCAGAAGCATACATGCTCAAGAGGGATCACCCGAAATTCAAAGGCAACTGAATTTCGGCAACCGGGGCATCGAAGTCGGAATGCCGCGAAACTCACCGAGTCAAAGCGTTTCGCCGTTTGCGGAAGAAAGTCTGATGTAGAACAAGTAGCAGAAGCATACATGCTCAAGAGGGATCACCCGAAATTCAAAGGCAACTGAATTTCGGCAACCGGGGCATCGAAGTCGGAATGCCGCGAAACTCACCGAGTCAAAGCGTTTCGCCGTTTGCGGAAGAAAGTCTGATGTAGAACAAGTAGCAGAAGCATACATGCTCAAGAGGGATCACCCGAAATTCAAAGGCAACTGAATTTCGGCAACCGGGGCATCGAAGTCGGAATGCCGCGAAACTCACCGAGTCAAAGCGTTTCGCCGTTTGCGGAAGAAAGTCTGATGTAGAACAAGTAGCAGAAGCATACATGCTCAAGAGGGATCACCCGAAATTCAAAGGCAACTGAATTTCGGCAACCGGGGCATCGAAGTCGGAATGCCGCGAAACTCACCGAGTCAAAGCGTTTCGCCGTTTGCGGAAGAAAGTCTGATGTAGAACAAGTAGCAGAAGCATACATGCTCAAGAGGGATCACCCGAAATTCAAAGGCAACTGAATTTCGGCAACCGGGGCATCGAAGTCGGAATGCCGCGAAACTCACCGAGTCAAAGCGTTTCGCCGTTTGCGGAAGAAAGTCTGATGTAGAACAAGTAGCAGAAGCATACATGCTCAAGAGGGATCACCCGAAATTCAAAGGCAACTGAATTTCGGCAACCGGGGCATCGAAGTCGGAATGCCGCGAAACTCACCGAGTCAAAGCGTTTCGCCGTTTGCGGAAGAAAGTCTGATGTAGAACAAGTAGCAGAAGCATACATGCTCAAGAGGGATCACCCGAAATTCAAAGGCAACTGAATTTCGGCAACCGGGGCATCGAAGTCGGAATGCCGCGAAACTCACCGAGTCAAAGCGTTTCGCCGTTTGCGGAAGAAAGTCTGATGTAGAACAAGTAGCAGAAGCATACATGCTCAAGAGGGATCACCCGAAATTCAAAGGCAACTGAATTTCGGCAACCGGGGCATCGAAGTCGGAATGCCGCGAAACTCACCGAGTCAAAGCGTTTCGCCGTTTGCGGAAGAAAGTCTGATGTAGAACAAGTAGCAGAAGCATACATGCTCAAGAGGGATCACCCGAAATTCAAAGGCAACTGAATTTCGGCAACCGGGCATCGAAGTCGGAATGCCGCGAAACTCACCGAGTCAAAGCGTTTCGCCGTTTGCGGAAGAAAGTCTGATGTAGAACAAGTAGCAGAAGCATACATGCTCAAGAGGGATCACCCGAAATTCAAAGGCAACTGAATTTCGGCAACCGGGGCATCGAAGTCGGAATGCCGCGAAACTCACCGAGTCAAAGCGTTTCGCCGTTTGCGGAAGAAAGTCTGATGTAGAACAAGTAGCAGAAGCATACATGCTCAAGAGGGATCACCCGAAATTCAAAGGCAACTGAATTTCGGCAACCGGGCATCGAAGTCGGAATGCCGCGAAACTCACCGAGTCAAAGCGTTTCGCCGTTTGCGGAAGAAAGTCTGATGTAGAACAAGTAGCAGAAGCATACATGCTCAAGAGGGATCACCCGAAATTCAAAGGCAACTGAATTTCGGCAACCGGGGCATCGAAGTCGGAATGCCGCGAAACTCACCGAGTCAAAGCGTTTCGCCGTTTGCGGAAGAAAGTCTGATGTAGAACAAGTAGCAGAAGCATACATGCTCAAGAGGGATCACCCGAAATTCAAAGGCAACTGAATTTCGGCAACCGGGGCATCGAAGTCGGAATGCCGCGAAACTCACCGAGTCAAAGCGTTTCGCCGTTTGCGGAAGAAAGTCTGATGTAGAACAAGTAGCAGAAGCATACATGCTCAAGAGGGATCACCCGAAATTCAAAGGCAACTGAATTTCGGCAACCGGGGCATCGAAGTCGGAATGCCGCGAAACTCACCGAGTCAAAGCGTTTCGCCGTTTGCGGAAGAAAGTCTGATGTAGAACAAGTAGCAGAAGCATACATGCTCAAGAGGGATCACCCGAAATTCAAAGGCAACTGAATTTCGGCAACCGGGGCATCGAAGTCGGAATGCCGCGAAACTCACCGAGTCAAAGCGTTTCGCCGTTTGCGGAAGAAAGTCTGATGTAGAACAAGTAGCAGAAGCATACATGCTCAAGAGGGATCACCCGAAATTCAAAGGCAACTGAATTTCGGCAACCGGGGCATCGAAGTCGGAATGCCGCGAAACTCACCGAGTCAAAGCGTTTCGCCGTTTGCGGAAGAAAGTCTGATGTAGAACAAGTAGCAGAAGCATACATGCTCAAGAGGGATCACCCGAAATTCAAAGGCAACTGAATTTCGGCAACCGGGCATCGAAGTCGGAATGCCGCGAAACTCACCGAGTCAAAGCGTTTCGCCGTTTGCGGAAGAAAGTCTGATGTAGAACAAGTAGCAGAAGCATACATGCTCAAGAGGGATCACCCGAAATTCAAAGGCAACTGAATTTCGGCAACCGGGCATCGAAGTCGGAATGCCGCGAAACTCACCGAGTCAAAGCGTTTCGCCGTTTGCGGAAGAAAGTCTGATGTAGAACAAGTAGCAGAAGCATACATGCTCAAGAGGGATCACCCGAAATTCAAAGGCAACTGAATTTCGGCAACCGGGGCATCGAAGTCGGAATGCCGCGAAACTCACCGAGTCAAAGCGTTTCGCCGTTTGCGGAAGAAAGTCTGATGTAGAACAAGTAGCAGAAGCATACATGCTCAAGAGGGATCACCCGAAATTCAAAGGCAACTGAATTTCGGCAACCGGGCATCGAAGTCGGAATGCCGCGAAACTCACCGAGTCAAAGCGTTTCGCCGTTTGCGGAAGAAAGTCTGATGTAGAACAAGTAGCAGAAGCATACATGCTCAAGAGGGATCACCCGAAATTCAAAGGCAACTGAATTTCGGCAACCGGGGCATCGAAGTCGGAATGCCGCGAAACTCACCGAGTCAAAGCGTTTCGCCGTTTGCGGAAGAAAGTCTGATGTAGAACAAGTAGCAGAAGCATACATGCTCAAGAGGGATCACCCGAAATTCAAAGGCAACTGAATTTCGGCAACCGGGGCATCGAAGTCGGAATGCCGCGAAACTCACCGAGTCAAAGCGTTTCGCCGTTTGCGGAAGAAAGTCTGATGTAGAACAAGTAGCAGAAGCATACATGCTCAAGAGGGATCACCCGAAATTCAAAGGCAACTGAATTTCGGCAACCGGGGCATCGAAGTCGGAATGCCGCGAAACTCACCGAGTCAAAGCGTTTCGCCGTTTGCGGAAGAAAGTCTGATGTAGAACAAGTAGCAGAAGCATACATGCTCAAGAGGGATCACCCGAAATTCAAAGGCAACTGAATTTCGGCAACCGGGGCATCGAAGTCGGAATGCCGCGAAACTCACCGAGTCAAAGCGTTTCGCCGTTTGCGGAAGAAAGTCTGATGTAGAACAAGTAGCAGAAGCATACATGCTCAAGAGGGATCACCCGAAATTCAAAGGCAACTGAATTTCGGCAACCGGGGCATCGAAGTCGGAATGCCGCGAAACTCACCGAGTCAAAGCGTTTCGCCGTTTGCGGAAGAAAGTCTGATGTAGAACAAGTAGCAGAAGCATACATGCTCAAGAGGGATCACCCGAAATTCAAAGGCAACTGAATTTCGGCAACCGGGGCATCGAAGTCGGAATGCCGCGAAACTCACCGAGTCAAAGCGTTTCGCCGTTTGCGGAAGAAAGTCTGATGTAGAACAAGTAGCAGAAGCATACATGCTCAAGAGGGATCACCCGAAATTCAAAGGCAACTGAATTTCGGCAACCGGGCATCGAAGTCGGAATGCCGCGAAACTCACCGAGTCAAAGCGTTTCGCCGTTTGCGGAAGAAAGTCTGATGTAGAACAAGTAGCAGAAGCATACATGCTCAAGAGGGATCACCCGAAATTCAAAGGCAACTGAATTTCGGCAACCGGGCATCGAAGTCGGAATGCCGCGAAACTCACCGAGTCAAAGCGTTTCGCCGTTTGCGGAAGAAAGTCTGATGTAGAACAAGTAGCAGAAGCATACATGCTCAAGAGGGATCACCCGAAATTCAAAGGCAACTGAATTTCGGCAACCGGGGCATCGAAGTCGGAATGCCGCGAAACTCACCGAGTCAAAGCGTTTCGCCGTTTGCGGAAGAAAGTCTGATGTAGAACAAGTAGCAGAAGCATACATGCTCAAGAGGGATCACCCGAAATTCAAAGGCAACTGAATTTCGGCAACCGGGGCATCGAAGTCGGAATGCCGCGAAACTCACCGAGTCAAAGCGTTTCGCCGTTTGCGGAAGAAAGTCTGATGTAGAACAAGTAGCAGAAGCATACATGCTCAAGAGGGATCACCCGAAATTCAAAGGCAACTGAATTTCGGCAACCGGGGCATCGAAGTCGGAATGCCGCGAAACTCACCGAGTCAAAGCGTTTCGCCGTTTGCGGAAGAAAGTCTGATGTAGAACAAGTAGCAGAAGCATACATGCTCAAGAGGGATCACCCGAAATTCAAAGGCAACTGAATTTCGGCAACCGGGGCATCGAAGTCGGAATGCCGCGAAACTCACCGAGTCAAAGCGTTTCGCCGTTTGCGGAAGAAAGTCTGATGTAGAACAAGTAGCAGAAGCATACATGCTCAAGAGGGATCACCCGAAATTCAAAGGCAACTGAATTTCGGCAACCGGGGCATCGAAGTCGGAATGCCGCGAAACTCACCGAGTCAAAGCGTTTCGCCGTTTGCGGAAGAAAGTCTGATGTAGAACAAGTAGCAGAAGCATACATGCTCAAGAGGGATCACCCGAAATTCAAAGGCAACTGAATTTCGGCAACCGGGGCATCGAAGTCGGAATGCCGCGAAACTCACCGAGTCAAAGCGTTTCGCCGTTTGCGGAAGAAAGTCTGATGTAGAACAAGTAGCAGAAGCATACATGCTCAAGAGGGATCACCCGAAATTCAAAGGCAACTGAATTTCGGCAACCGGGGCATCGAAGTCGGAATGCCGCGAAACTCACCGAGTCAAAGCGTTTCGCCGTTTGCGGAAGAAAGTCTGATGTAGAACAAGTAGCAGAAGCATACATGCTCAAGAGGGATCACCCGAAATTCAAAGGCAACTGAATTTCGGCAACCGGGCATCGAAGTCGGAATGCCGCGAAACTCACCGAGTCAAAGCGTTTCGCCGTTTGCGGAAGAAAGTCTGATGTAGAACAAGTAGCAGAAGCATACATGCTCAAGAGGGATCACCCGAAATTCAAAGGCAACTGAATTTCGGCAACCGGGGCATCGAAGTCGGAATGCCGCGAAACTCACCGAGTCAAAGCGTTTCGCCGTTTGCGGAAGAAAGTCTGATGTAGAACAAGTAGCAGAAGCATACATGCTCAAGAGGGATCACCCGAAATTCAAAGGCAACTGAATTTCGGCAACCGGGGCATCGAAGTCGGAATGCCGCGAAACTCACCGAGTCAAAGCGTTTCGCCGTTTGCGGAAGAAAGTCTGATGTAGAACAAGTAGCAGAAGCATACATGCTCAAGAGGGATCACCCGAAATTCAAAGGCAACTGAATTTCGGCAACCGGGGCATCGAAGTCGGAATGCCGCGAAACTCACCGAGTCAAAGCGTTTCGCCGTTTGCGGAAGAAAGTCTGATGTAGAACAAGTAGCAGAAGCATACATGCTCAAGAGGGATCACCCGAAATTCAAAGGCAACTGAATTTCGGCAACCGGGGCATCGAAGTCGGAATGCCGCGAAACTCACCGAGTCAAAGCGTTTCGCCGTTTGCGGAAGAAAGTCTGATGTAGAACAAGTAGCAGAAGCATACATGCTCAAGAGGGATCACCCGAAATTCAAAGGCAACTGAATTTCGGCAACCGGGGCATCGAAGTCGGAATGCCGCGAAACTCACCGAGTCAAAGCGTTTCGCCGTTTGCGGAAGAAAGTCTGATGTAGAACAAGTAGCAGAAGCATACATGCTCAAGAGGGATCACCCGAAATTCAAAGGCAACTGAATTTCGGCAACCGGGGCATCGAAGTCGGAATGCCGCGAAACTCACCGAGTCAAAGCGTTTCGCCGTTTGCGGAAGAAAGTCTGATGTAGAACAAGTAGCAGAAGCATACATGCTCAAGAGGGATCACCCGAAATTCAAAGGCAACTGAATTTCGGCAACCGGGGCATCGAAGTCGGAATGCCGCGAAACTCACCGAGTCAAAGCGTTTCGCCGTTTGCGGAAGAAAGTCTGATGTAGAACAAGTAGCAGAAGCATACATGCTCAAGAGGGATCACCCGAAATTCAAAGGCAACTGAATTTCGGCAACCGGGGCATCGAAGTCGGAATGCCGCGAAACTCACCGAGTCAAAGCGTTTCGCCGTTTGCGGAAGAAAGTCTGATGTAGAACAAGTAGCAGAAGCATACATGCTCAAGAGGGATCACCCGAAATTCAAAGGCAACTGAATTTCGGCAACCGGGGCATCGAAGTCGGAATGCCGCGAAACTCACCGAGTCAAAGCGTTTCGCCGTTTGCGGAAGAAGTCTGATGTAGAACAAGTAGCAGAAGCATACATGCTCAAGAGGGATCACCCGAAATTCAAAGGCAACTGAATTTCGGCAACCGGGGCATCGAAGTCGGAATGCCGCGAAACTCACCGAGTCAAAGCGTTTCGCCGTTTGCGGAAGAAAGTCTGATGTAGAACAAGTAGCAGAAGCATACATGCTCAAGAGGGATCACCCGAAATTCAAAGGCAACTGAATTTCGGCAACCGGGGCATCGAAGTCGGAATGCCGCGAAACTCACCGAGTCAAAGCGTTTCGCCGTTTGCGGAAGAAAGTCTGATGTAGAACAAGTAGCAGAAGCATACATGCTCAAGAGGGATCACCCGAAATTCAAAGGCAACTGAATTTCGGCAACCGGGGCATCGAAGTCGGAATGCCGCGAAACTCACCGAGTCAAAGCGTTTCGCCGTTTGCGGAAGAAAGTCTGATGTAGAACAAGTAGCAGAAGCATACATGCTCAAGAGGGATCACCCGAAATTCAAAGGCAACTGAATTTCGGCAACCGGGGCATCGAAGTCGGAATGCCGCGAAACTCACCGAGTCAAAGCGTTTCGCCGTTTGCGGAAGAAAGTCTGATGTAGAACAAGTAGCAGAAGCATACATGCTCAAGAGGGATCACCCGAAATTCAAAGGCAACTGAATTTCGGCAACCGGGGCATCGAAGTCGGAATGCCGCGAAACTCACCGAGTCAAAGCGTTTCGCCGTTTGCGGAAGAAAGTCTGATGTAGAACAAGTAGCAGAAGCATACATGCTCAAGAGGGATCACCCGAAATTCAAAGGCAACTGAATTTCGGCAACCGGGCATCGAAGTCGGAATGCCGCGAAACTCACCGAGTCAAAGCGTTTCGCCGTTTGCGGAAGAAAGTCTGATGTAGAACAAGTAGCAGAAGCATACATGCTCAAGAGGGATCACCCGAAATTCAAAGGCAACTGAATTTCGGCAACCGGGGCATCGAAGTCGGAATGCCGCGAAACTCACCGAGTCAAAGCGTTTCGCCGTTTGCGGAAGAAAGTCTGATGTAGAACAAGTAGCAGAAGCATACATGCTCAAGAGGGATCACCCGAAATTCAAAGGCAACTGAATTTCGGCAACCGGGGCATCGAAGTCGGAATGCCGCGAAACTCACCGAGTCAAAGCGTTTCGCCGTTTGCGGAAGAAAGTCTGATGTAGAACAAGTAGCAGAAGCATACATGCTCAAGAGGGATCACCCGAAATTCAAAGGCAACTGAATTTCGGCAACCGGGGCATCGAAGTCGGAATGCCGCGAAACTCACCGAGTCAAAGCGTTTCGCCGTTTGCGGAAGAAAGTCTGATGTAGAACAAGTAGCAGAAGCATACATGCTCAAGAGGGATCACCCGAAATTCAAAGGCAACTGAATTTCGGCAACCGGGGCATCGAAGTCGGAATGCCGCGAAACTCACCGAGTCAAAGCGTTTCGCCGTTTGCGGAAGAAAGTCTGATGTAGAACAAGTAGCAGAAGCATACATGCTCAAGAGGGATCACCCGAAATTCAAAGGCAACTGAATTTCGGCAACCGGGGCATCGAAGTCGGAATGCCGCGAAACTCACCGAGTCAAAGCGTTTCGCCGTTTGCGGAAGAAAGTCTGATGTAGAACAAGTAGCAGAAGCATACATGCTCAAGAGGGATCACCCGAAATTCAAAGGCAACTGAATTTCGGCAACCGGGGCATCGAAGTCGGAATGCCGCGAAACTCACCGAGTCAAAGCGTTTCGCCGTTTGCGGAAGAAAGTCTGATGTAGAACAAGTAGCAGAAGCATACATGCTCAAGAGGGATCACCCGAAATTCAAAGGCAACTGAATTTCGGCAACCGGGGCATCGAAGTCGGAATGCCGCGAAACTCACCGAGTCAAAGCGTTTCGCCGTTTGCGGAAGAAAGTCTGATGTAGAACAAGTAGCAGAAGCATACATGCTCAAGAGGGATCACCCGAAATTCAAAGGCAACTGAATTTCGGCAACCGGGGCATCGAAGTCGGAATGCCGCGAAACTCACCGAGTCAAAGCGTTTCGCCGTTTGCGGAAGAAAGTCTGATGTAGAACAAGTAGCAGAAGCATACATGCTCAAGAGGGATCACCCGAAATTCAAAGGCAACTGAATTTCGGCAACCGGGCATCGAAGTCGGAATGCCGCGAAACTCACCGAGTCAAAGCGTTTCGCCGTTTGCGGAAGAAAGTCTGATGTAGAACAAGTAGCAGAAGCATACATGCTCAAGAGGGATCACCCGAAATTCAAAGGCAACTGAATTTCGGCAACCGGGGCATCGAAGTCGGAATGCCGCGAAACTCACCGAGTCAAAGCGTTTCGCCGTTTGCGGAAGAAAGTCTGATGTAGAACAAGTAGCAGAAGCATACATGCTCAAGAGGGATCACCCGAAATTCAAAGGCAACTGAATTTCGGCAACCGGGCATCGAAGTCGGAATGCCGCGAAACTCACCGAGTCAAAGCGTTTCGCCGTTTGCGGAAGAAAGTCTGATGTAGAACAAGTAGCAGAAGCATACATGCTCAAGAGGGATCACCCGAAATTCAAAGGCAACTGAATTTCGGCAACCGGGGCATCGAAGTCGGAATGCCGCGAAACTCACCGAGTCAAAGCGTTTCGCCGTTTGCGGAAGAAAGTCTGATGTAGAACAAGTAGCAGAAGCATACATGCTCAAGAGGGATCACCCGAAATTCAAAGGCAACTGAATTTCGGCAACCGGGGCATCGAAGTCGGAATGCCGCGAAACTCACCGAGTCAAAGCGTTTCGCCGTTTGCGGAAGAAAGTCTGATGTAGAACAAGTAGCAGAAGCATACATGCTCAAGAGGGATCACCCGAAATTCAAAGGCAACTGAATTTCGGCAACCGGGGCATCGAAGTCGGAATGCCGCGAAACTCACCGAGTCAAAGCGTTTCGCCGTTTGCGGAAGAAAGTCTGATGTAGAACAAGTAGCAGAAGCATACATGCTCAAGAGGGATCACCCGAAATTCAAAGGCAACTGAATTTCGGCAACCGGGGCATCGAAGTCGGAATGCCGCGAAACTCACCGAGTCAAAGCGTTTCGCCGTTTGCGGAAGAAAGTCTGATGTAGAACAAGTAGCAGAAGCATACATGCTCAAGAGGGATCACCCGAAATTCAAAGGCAACTGAATTTCGGCAACCGGGCATCGAAGTCGGAATGCCGCGAAACTCACCGAGTCAAAGCGTTTCGCCGTTTGCGGAAGAAAGTCTGATGTAGAACAAGTAGCAGAAGCATACATGCTCAAGAGGGATCACCCGAAATTCAAAGGCAACTGAATTTCGGCAACCGGGGCATCGAAGTCGGAATGCCGCGAAACTCACCGAGTCAAAGCGTTTCGCCGTTTGCGGAAGAAAGTCTGATGTAGAACAAGTAGCAGAAGCATACATGCTCAAGAGGGATCACCCGAAATTCAAAGGCAACTGAATTTCGGCAACCGGGCATCGAAGTCGGAATGCCGCGAAACTCACCGAGTCAAAGCGTTTCGCCGTTTGCGGAAGAAAGTCTGATGTAGAACAAGTAGCAGAAGCATACATGCTCAAGAGGGATCACCCGAAATTCAAAGGCAACTGAATTTCGGCAACCGGGGCATCGAAGTCGGAATGCCGCGAAACTCACCGAGTCAAAGCGTTTCGCCGTTTGCGGAAGAAAGTCTGATGTAGAACAAGTAGCAGAAGCATACATGCTCAAGAGGGATCACCCGAAATTCAAAGGCAACTGAATTTCGGCAACCGGGGCATCGAAGTCGGAATGCCGCGAAACTCACCGAGTCAAAGCGTTTCGCCGTTTGCGGAAGAAAGTCTGATGTAGAACAAGTAGCAGAAGCATACATGCTCAAGAGGGATCACCCGAAATTCAAAGGCAACTGAATTTCGGCAACCGGGGCATCGAAGTCGGAATGCCGCGAAACTCACCGAGTCAAAGCGTTTCGCCGTTTGCGGAAGAAAGTCTGATGTAGAACAAGTAGCAGAAGCATACATGCTCAAGAGGGATCACCCGAAATTCAAAGGCAACTGAATTTCGGCAACCGGGGCATCGAAGTCGGAATGCCGCGAAACTCACCGAGTCAAAGCGTTTCGCCGTTTGCGGAAGAAAGTCTGATGTAGAACAAGTAGCAGAAGCATACATGCTCAAGAGGGATCACCCGAAATTCAAAGGCAACTGAATTTCGGCAACCGGGGCATCGAAGTCGGAATGCCGCGAAACTCACCGAGTCAAAGCGTTTCGCCGTTTGCGGAAGAAAGTCTGATGTAGAACAAGTAGCAGAAGCATACATGCTCAAGAGGGATCACCCGAAATTCAAAGGCAACTGAATTTCGGCAACCGGGGCATCGAAGTCGGAATGCCGCGAAACTCACCGAGTCAAAGCGTTTCGCCGTTTGCGGAAGAAAGTCTGATGTAGAACAAGTAGCAGAAGCATACATGCTCAAGAGGGATCACCCGAAATTCAAAGGCAACTGAATTTCGGCAACCGGGGCATCGAAGTCGGAATGCCGCGAAACTCACCGAGTCAAAGCGTTTCGCCGTTTGCGGAAGAAAGTCTGATGTAGAACAAGTAGCAGAAGCATACATGCTCAAGAGGGATCACCCGAAATTCAAAGGCAACTGAATTTCGGCAACCGGGGCATCGAAGTCGGAATGCCGCGAAACTCACCGAGTCAAAGCGTTTCGCCGTTTGCGGAAGAAAGTCTGATGTAGAACAAGTAGCAGAAGCATACATGCTCAAGAGGGATCACCCGAAATTCAAAGGCAACTGAATTTCGGCAACCGGGCATCGAAGTCGGAATGCCGCGAAACTCACCGAGTCAAAGCGTTTCGCCGTTTGCGGAAGAAAGTCTGATGTAGAACAAGTAGCAGAAGCATACATGCTCAAGAGGGATCACCCGAAATTCAAAGGCAACTGAATTTCGGCAACCGGGGCATCGAAGTCGGAATGCCGCGAAACTCACCGAGTCAAAGCGTTTCGCCGTTTGCGGAAGAAAGTCTGATGTAGAACAAGTAGCAGAAGCATACATGCTCAAGAGGGATCACCCGAAATTCAAAGGCAACTGAATTTCGGCAACCGGGGCATCGAAGTCGGAATGCCGCGAAACTCACCGAGTCAAAGCGTTTCGCCGTTTGCGGAAGAAAGTCTGATGTAGAACAAGTAGCAGAAGCATACATGCTCAAGAGGGATCACCCGAAATTCAAAGGCAACTGAATTTCGGCAACCGGGCATCGAAGTCGGAATGCCGCGAAACTCACCGAGTCAAAGCGTTTCGCCGTTTGCGGAAGAAAGTCTGATGTAGAACAAGTAGCAGAAGCATACATGCTCAAGAGGGATCACCCGAAATTCAAAGGCAACTGAATTTCGGCAACCGGGGCATCGAAGTCGGAATGCCGCGAAACTCACCGAGTCAAAGCGTTTCGCCGTTTGCGGAAGAAAGTCTGATGTAGAACAAGTAGCAGAAGCATACATGCTCAAGAGGGATCACCCGAAATTCAAAGGCAACTGAATTTCGGCAACCGGGGCATCGAAGTCGGAATGCCGCGAAACTCACCGAGTCAAAGCGTTTCGCCGTTTGCGGAAGAAAGTCTGATGTAGAACAAGTAGCAGAAGCATACATGCTCAAGAGGGATCACCCGAAATTCAAAGGCAACTGAATTTCGGCAACCGGGGCATCGAAGTCGGAATGCCGCGAAACTCACCGAGTCAAAGCGTTTCGCCGTTTGCGGAAGAAAGTCTGATGTAGAACAAGTAGCAGAAGCATACATGCTCAAGAGGGATCACCCGAAATTCAAAGGCAACTGAATTTCGGCAACCGGGGCATCGAAGTCGGAATGCCGCGAAACTCACCGAGTCAAAGCGTTTCGCCGTTTGCGGAAGAAAGTCTGATGTAGAACAAGTAGCAGAAGCATACATGCTCAAGAGGGATCACCCGAAATTCAAAGGCAACTGAATTTCGGCAACCGGGGCATCGAAGTCGGAATGCCGCGAAACTCACCGAGTCAAAGCGTTTCGCCGTTTGCGGAAGAAAGTCTGATGTAGAACAAGTAGCAGAAGCATACATGCTCAAGAGGGATCACCCGAAATTCAAAGGCAACTGAATTTCGGCAACCGGGGCATCGAAGTCGGAATGCCGCGAAACTCACCGAGTCAAAGCGTTTCGCCGTTTGCGGAAGAAAGTCTGATGTAGAACAAGTAGCAGAAGCATACATGCTCAAGAGGGATCACCCGAAATTCAAAGGCAACTGAATTTC
This sequence comes from Populus alba x Populus x berolinensis, assembly GCA_029228515.1. Classification (NCBI taxonomy): domain Eukaryota; kingdom Viridiplantae; phylum Streptophyta; class Magnoliopsida; order Malpighiales; family Salicaceae; genus Populus; species Populus alba x Populus x berolinensis. The sequence goes on along the minus strand of CM055351.1, from coordinate 3,346,986 downwards.
GGCAACCGGGCATCGAAGTCGGAATGCCGCGAAACTCACCGAGTCAAAGCGTTTCGCCGTTTGCGGAAGAAAGTCTGATGTAGAACAAGTAGCAGAAGCATACATGCTCAAGAGGGATCACCCGAAATTCAAAGGCAACTGAATTTCGGCAACCGGGGCATCGAAGTCGGAATGCCGCGAAACTCACCGAGTCAAAGCGTTTCGCCGTTTGCGGAAGAAAGTCTGATGTAGAACAAGTAGCAGAAGCATACATGCTCAAGAGGGATCACCCGAAATTCAAAGGCAACTGAATTTCGGCAACCGGGGCATCGAAGTCGGAATGCCGCGAAACTCACCGAGTCAAAGCGTTTCGCCGTTTGCGGAAGAAAGTCTGATGTAGAACAAGTAGCAGAAGCATACATGCTCAAGAGGGATCACCCGAAATTCAAAGGCAACTGAATTTCGGCAACCGGGCATCGAAGTCGGAATGCCGCGAAACTCACCGAGTCAAAGCGTTTCGCCGTTTGCGGAAGAAAGTCTGATGTAGAACAAGTAGCAGAAGCATACATGCTCAAGAGGGATCACCCGAAATTCAAAGGCAACTGAATTTCGGCAACCGGGGCATCGAAGTCGGAATGCCGCGAAACTCACCGAGTCAAAGCGTTTCGCCGTTTGCGGAAGAAAGTCTGATGTAGAACAAGTAGCAGAAGCATACATGCTCAAGAGGGATCACCCGAAATTCAAAGGCAACTGAATTTCGGCAACCGGGGCATCGAAGTCGGAATGCCGCGAAACTCACCGAGTCAAAGCGTTTCGCCGTTTGCGGAAGAAAGTCTGATGTAGAACAAGTAGCAGAAGCATACATGCTCAAGAGGGATCACCCGAAATTCAAAGGCAACTGAATTTCGGCAACCGGGGCATCGAAGTCGGAATGCCGCGAAACTCACCGAGTCAAAGCGTTTCGCCGTTTGCGGAAGAAAGTCTGATGTAGAACAAGTAGCAGAAGCATACATGCTCAAGAGGGATCACCCGAAATTCAAAGGCAACTGAATTTCGGCAACCGGGGCATCGAAGTCGGAATGCCGCGAAACTCACCGAGTCAAAGCGTTTCGCCGTTTGCGGAAGAAAGTCTGATGTAGAACAAGTAGCAGAAGCATACATGCTCAAGAGGGATCACCCGAAATTCAAAGGCAACTGAATTTCGGCAACCGGGGCATCGAAGTCGGAATGCCGCGAAACTCACCGAGTCAAAGCGTTTCGCCGTTTGCGGAAGAAAGTCTGATGTAGAACAAGTAGCAGAAGCATACATGCTCAAGAGGGATCACCCGAAATTCAAAGGCAACTGAATTTCGGCAACCGGGGCATCGAAGTCGGAATGCCGCGAAACTCACCGAGTCAAAGCGTTTCGCCGTTTGCGGAAGAAAGTCTGATGTAGAACAAGTAGCAGAAGCATACATGCTCAAGAGGGATCACCCGAAATTCAAAGGCAACTGAATTTCGGCAACCGGGGCATCGAAGTCGGAATGCCGCGAAACTCACCGAGTCAAAGCGTTTCGCCGTTTGCGGAAGAAAGTCTGATGTAGAACAAGTAGCAGAAGCATACATGCTCAAGAGGGATCACCCGAAATTCAAAGGCAACTGAATTTCGGCAACCGGGGCATCGAAGTCGGAATGCCGCGAAACTCACCGAGTCAAAGCGTTTCGCCGTTTGCGGAAGAAAGTCTGATGTAGAACAAGTAGCAGAAGCATACATGCTCAAGAGGGATCACCCGAAATTCAAAGGCAACTGAATTTCGGCAACCGGGGCATCGAAGTCGGAATGCCGCGAAACTCACCGAGTCAAAGCGTTTCGCCGTTTGCGGAAGAAAGTCTGATGTAGAACAAGTAGCAGAAGCATACATGCTCAAGAGGGATCACCCGAAATTCAAAGGCAACTGAATTTCGGCAACCGGGGCATCGAAGTCGGAATGCCGCGAAACTCACCGAGTCAAAGCGTTTCGCCGTTTGCGGAAGAAAGTCTGATGTAGAACAAGTAGCAGAAGCATACATGCTCAAGAGGGATCACCCGAAATTCAAAGGCAACTGAATTTCGGCAACCGGGGCATCGAAGTCGGAATGCCGCGAAACTCACCGAGTCAAAGCGTTTCGCCGTTTGCGGAAGAAAGTCTGATGTAGAACAAGTAGCAGAAGCATACATGCTCAAGAGGGATCACCCGAAATTCAAAGGCAACTGAATTTCGGCAACCGGGGCATCGAAGTCGGAATGCCGCGAAACTCACCGAGTCAAAGCGTTTCGCCGTTTGCGGAAGAAAGTCTGATGTAGAACAAGTAGCAGAAGCATACATGCTCAAGAGGGATCACCCGAAATTCAAAGGCAACTGAATTTCGGCAACCGGGGCATCGAAGTCGGAATGCCGCGAAACTCACCGAGTCAAAGCGTTTCGCCGTTTGCGGAAGAAAGTCTGATGTAGAACAAGTAGCAGAAGCATACATGCTCAAGAGGGATCACCCGAAATTCAAAGGCAACTGAATTTCGGCAACCGGGGCATCGAAGTCGGAATGCCGCGAAACTCACCGAGTCAAAGCGTTTCGCCGTTTGCGGAAGAAAGTCTGATGTAGAACAAGTAGCAGAAGCATACATGCTCAAGAGGGATCACCCGAAATTCAAAGGCAACTGAATTTCGGCAACCGGGGCATCGAAGTCGGAATGCCGCGAAACTCACCGAGTCAAAGCGTTTCGCCGTTTGCGGAAGAAAGTCTGATGTAGAACAAGTAGCAGAAGCATACATGCTCAAGAGGGATCACCCGAAATTCAAAGGCAACTGAATTTCGGCAACCGGGGCATCGAAGTCGGAATGCCGCGAAACTCACCGAGTCAAAGCGTTTCGCCGTTTGCGGAAGAAAGTCTGATGTAGAACAAGTAGCAGAAGCATACATGCTCAAGAGGGATCACCCGAAATTCAAAGGCAACTGAATTTCGGCAACCGGGGCATCGAAGTCGGAATGCCGCGAAACTCACCGAGTCAAAGCGTTTCGCCGTTTGCGGAAGAAAGTCTGATGTAGAACAAGTAGCAGAAGCATACATGCTCAAGAGGGATCACCCGAAATTCAAAGGCAACTGAATTTCGGCAACCGGGGCATCGAAGTCGGAATGCCGCGAAACTCACCGAGTCAAAGCGTTTCGCCGTTTGCGGAAGAAAGTCTGATGTAGAACAAGTAGCAGAAGCATACATGCTCAAGAGGGATCACCCGAAATTCAAAGGCAACTGAATTTCGGCAACCGGGGCATCGAAGTCGGAATGCCGCGAAACTCACCGAGTCAAAGCGTTTCGCCGTTTGCGGAAGAAAGTCTGATGTAGAACAAGTAGCAGAAGCATACATGCTCAAGAGGGATCACCCGAAATTCAAAGGCAACTGAATTTCGGCAACCGGGGCATCGAAGTCGGAATGCCGCGAAACTCACCGAGTCAAAGCGTTTCGCCGTTTGCGGAAGAAAGTCTGATGTAGAACAAGTAGCAGAAGCATACATGCTCAAGAGGGATCACCCGAAATTCAAAGGCAACTGAATTTCGGCAACCGGGCATCGAAGTCGGAATGCCGCGAAACTCACCGAGTCAAAGCGTTTCGCCGTTTGCGGAAGAAAGTCTGATGTAGAACAAGTAGCAGAAGCATACATGCTCAAGAGGGATCACCCGAAATTCAAAGGCAACTGAATTTCGGCAACCGGGGCATCGAAGTCGGAATGCCGCGAAACTCACCGAGTCAAAGCGTTTCGCCGTTTGCGGAAGAAAGTCTGATGTAGAACAAGTAGCAGAAGCATACATGCTCAAGAGGGATCACCCGAAATTCAAAGGCAACTGAATTTCGGCAACCGGGGCATCGAAGTCGGAATGCCGCGAAACTCACCGAGTCAAAGCGTTTCGCCGTTTGCGGAAGAAAGTCTGATGTAGAACAAGTAGCAGAAGCATACATGCTCAAGAGGGATCACCCGAAATTCAAAGGCAACTGAATTTCGGCAACCGGGGCATCGAAGTCGGAATGCCGCGAAACTCACCGAGTCAAAGCGTTTCGCCGTTTGCGGAAGAAAGTCTGATGTAGAACAAGTAGCAGAAGCATACATGCTCAAGAGGGATCACCCGAAATTCAAAGGCAACTGAATTTCGGCAACCGGGGCATCGAAGTCGGAATGCCGCGAAACTCACCGAGTCAAAGCGTTTCGCCGTTTGCGGAAGAAAGTCTGATGTAGAACAAGTAGCAGAAGCATACATGCTCAAGAGGGATCACCCGAAATTCAAAGGCAACTGAATTTCGGCAACCGGGGCATCGAAGTCGGAATGCCGCGAAACTCACCGAGTCAAAGCGTTTCGCCGTTTGCGGAAGAAAGTCTGATGTAGAACAAGTAGCAGAAGCATACATGCTCAAGAGGGATCACCCGAAATTCAAAGGCAACTGAATTTCGGCAACCGGGGCATCGAAGTCGGAATGCCGCGAAACTCACCGAGTCAAAGCGTTTCGCCGTTTGCGGAAGAAAGTCTGATGTAGAACAAGTAGCAGAAGCATACATGCTCAAGAGGGATCACCCGAAATTCAAAGGCAACTGAATTTCGGCAACCGGGGCATCGAAGTCGGAATGCCGCGAAACTCACCGAGTCAAAGCGTTTCGCCGTTTGCGGAAGAAAGTCTGATGTAGAACAAGTAGCAGAAGCATACATGCTCAAGAGGGATCACCCGAAATTCAAAGGCAACTGAATTTCGGCAACCGGGGCATCGAAGTCGGAATGCCGCGAAACTCACCGAGTCAAAGCGTTTCGCCGTTTGCGGAAGAAAGTCTGATGTAGAACAAGTAGCAGAAGCATACATGCTCAAGAGGGATCACCCGAAATTCAAAGGCAACTGAATTTCGGCAACCGGGGCATCGAAGTCGGAATGCCGCGAAACTCACCGAGTCAAAGCGTTTCGCCGTTTGCGGAAGAAAGTCTGATGTAGAACAAGTAGCAGAAGCATACATGCTCAAGAGGGATCACCCGAAATTCAAAGGCAACTGAATTTCGGCAACCGGGGCATCGAAGTCGGAATGCCGCGAAACTCACCGAGTCAAAGCGTTTCGCCGTTTGCGGAAGAAAGTCTGATGTAGAACAAGTAGCAGAAGCATACATGCTCAAGAGGGATCACCCGAAATTCAAAGGCAACTGAATTTCGGCAACCGGGGCATCGAAGTCGGAATGCCGCGAAACTCACCGAGTCAAAGCGTTTCGCCGTTTGCGGAAGAAAGTCTGATGTAGAACAAGTAGCAGAAGCATACATGCTCAAGAGGGATCACCCGAAATTCAAAGGCAACTGAATTTCGGCAACCGGGGCATCGAAGTCGGAATGCCGCGAAACTCACCGAGTCAAAGCGTTTCGCCGTTTGCGGAAGAAAGTCTGATGTAGAACAAGTAGCAGAAGCATACATGCTCAAGAGGGATCACCCGAAATTCAAAGGCAACTGAATTTCGGCAACCGGGGCATCGAAGTCGGAATGCCGCGAAACTCACCGAGTCAAAGCGTTTCGCCGTTTGCGGAAGAAAGTCTGATGTAGAACAAGTAGCAGAAGCATACATGCTCAAGAGGGATCACCCGAAATTCAAAGGCAACTGAATTTCGGCAACCGGGGCATCGAAGTCGGAATGCCGCGAAACTCACCGAGTCAAAGCGTTTCGCCGTTTGCGGAAGAAAGTCTGATGTAGAACAAGTAGCAGAAGCATACATGCTCAAGAGGGATCACCCGAAATTCAAAGGCAACTGAATTTCGGCAACCGGGGCATCGAAGTCGGAATGCCGCGAAACTCACCGAGTCAAAGCGTTTCGCCGTTTGCGGAAGAAAGTCTGATGTAGAACAAGTAGCAGAAGCATACATGCTCAAGAGGGATCACCCGAAATTCAAAGGCAACTGAATTTCGGCAACCGGGGCATCGAAGTCGGAATGCCGCGAAACTCACCGAGTCAAAGCGTTTCGCCGTTTGCGGAAGAAAGTCTGATGTAGAACAAGTAGCAGAAGCATACATGCTCAAGAGGGATCACCCGAAATTCAAAGGCAACTGAATTTCGGCAACCGGGGCATCGAAGTCGGAATGCCGCGAAACTCACCGAGTCAAAGCGTTTCGCCGTTTGCGGAAGAAAGTCTGATGTAGAACAAGTAGCAGAAGCATACATGCTCAAGAGGGATCACCCGAAATTCAAAGGCAACTGAATTTCGGCAACCGGGCATCGAAGTCGGAATGCCGCGAAACTCACCGAGTCAAAGCGTTTCGCCGTTTGCGGAAGAAAGTCTGATGTAGAACAAGTAGCAGAAGCATACATGCTCAAGAGGGATCACCCGAAATTCAAAGGCAACTGAATTTCGGCAACCGGGGCATCGAAGTCGGAATGCCGCGAAACTCACCGAGTCAAAGCGTTTCGCCGTTTGCGGAAGAAAGTCTGATGTAGAACAAGTAGCAGAAGCATACATGCTCAAGAGGGATCACCCGAAATTCAAAGGCAACTGAATTTCGGCAACCGGGGCATCGAAGTCGGAATGCCGCGAAACTCACCGAGTCAAAGCGTTTCGCCGTTTGCGGAAGAAAGTCTGATGTAGAACAAGTAGCAGAAGCATACATGCTCAAGAGGGATCACCCGAAATTCAAAGGCAACTGAATTTCGGCAACCGGGGCATCGAAGTCGGAATGCCGCGAAACTCACCGAGTCAAAGCGTTTCGCCGTTTGCGGAAGAAAGTCTGATGTAGAACAAGTAGCAGAAGCATACATGCTCAAGAGGGATCACCCGAAATTCAAAGGCAACTGAATTTCGGCAACCGGGGCATCGAAGTCGGAATGCCGCGAAACTCACCGAGTCAAAGCGTTTCGCCGTTTGCGGAAGAAAGTCTGATGTAGAACAAGTAGCAGAAGCATACATGCTCAAGAGGGATCACCCGAAATTCAAAGGCAACTGAATTTCGGCAACCGGGGCATCGAAGTCGGAATGCCGCGAAACTCACCGAGTCAAAGCGTTTCGCCGTTTGCGGAAGAAAGTCTGATGTAGAACAAGTAGCAGAAGCATACATGCTCAAGAGGGATCACCCGAAATTCAAAGGCAACTGAATTTCGGCAACCGGGGCATCGAAGTCGGAATGCCGCGAAACTCACCGAGTCAAAGCGTTTCGCCGTTTGCGGAAGAAAGTCTGATGTAGAACAAGTAGCAGAAGCATACATGCTCAAGAGGGATCACCCGAAATTCAAAGGCAACTGAATTTCGGCAACCGGGGCATCGAAGTCGGAATGCCGCGAAACTCACCGAGTCAAAGCGTTTCGCCGTTTGCGGAAGAAAGTCTGATGTAGAACAAGTAGCAGAAGCATACATGCTCAAGAGGGATCACCCGAAATTCAAAGGCAACTGAATTTCGGCAACCGGGGCATCGAAGTCGGAATGCCGCGAAACTCACCGAGTCAAAGCGTTTCGCCGTTTGCGGAAGAAAGTCTGATGTAGAACAAGTAGCAGAAGCATACATGCTCAAGAGGGATCACCCGAAATTCAAAGGCAACTGAATTTCGGCAACCGGGCATCGAAGTCGGAATGCCGCGAAACTCACCGAGTCAAAGCGTTTCGCCGTTTGCGGAAGAAAGTCTGATGTAGAACAAGTAGCAGAAGCATACATGCTCAAGAGGGATCACCCGAAATTCAAAGGCAACTGAATTTCGGCAACCGGGGCATCGAAGTCGGAATGCCGCGAAACTCACCGAGTCAAAGCGTTTCGCCGTTTGCGGAAGAAAGTCTGATGTAGAACAAGTAGCAGAAGCATACATGCTCAAGAGGGATCACCCGAAATTCAAAGGCAACTGAATTTCGGCAACCGGGGCATCGAAGTCGGAATGCCGCGAAACTCACCGAGTCAAAGCGTTTCGCCGTTTGCGGAAGAAAGTCTGATGTAGAACAAGTAGCAGAAGCATACATGCTCAAGAGGGATCACCCGAAATTCAAAGGCAACTGAATTTCGGCAACCGGGCATCGAAGTCGGAATGCCGCGAAACTCACCGAGTCAAAGCGTTTCGCCGTTTGCGGAAGAAAGTCTGATGTAGAACAAGTAGCAGAAGCATACATGCTCAAGAGGGATCACCCGAAATTCAAAGGCAACTGAATTTCGGCAACCGGGGCATCGAAGTCGGAATGCCGCGAAACTCACCGAGTCAAAGCGTTTCGCCGTTTGCGGAAGAAAGTCTGATGTAGAACAAGTAGCAGAAGCATACATGCTCAAGAGGGATCACCCGAAATTCAAAGGCAACTGAATTTCGGCAACCGGGGCATCGAAGTCGGAATGCCGCGAAACTCACCGAGTCAAAGCGTTTCGCCGTTTGCGGAAGAAAGTCTGATGTAGAACAAGTAGCAGAAGCATACATGCTCAAGAGGGATCACCCGAAATTCAAAGGCAACTGAATTTCGGCAACCGGGGCATCGAAGTCGGAATGCCGCGAAACTCACCGAGTCAAAGCGTTTCGCCGTTTGCGGAAGAAAGTCTGATGTAGAACAAGTAGCAGAAGCATACATGCTCAAGAGGGATCACCCGAAATTCAAAGGCAACTGAATTTCGGCAACCGGGGCATCGAAGTCGGAATGCCGCGAAACTCACCGAGTCAAAGCGTTTCGCCGTTTGCGGAAGAAAGTCTGATGTAGAACAAGTAGCAGAAGCATACATGCTCAAGAGGGATCACCCGAAATTCAAAGGCAACTGAATTTCGGCAACCGGGGCATCGAAGTCGGAATGCCGCGAAACTCACCGAGTCAAAGCGTTTCGCCGTTTGCGGAAGAAAGTCTGATGTAGAACAAGTAGCAGAAGCATACATGCTCAAGAGGGATCACCCGAAATTCAAAGGCAACTGAATTTCGGCAACCGGGGCATCGAAGTCGGAATGCCGCGAAACTCACCGAGTCAAAGCGTTTCGCCGTTTGCGGAAGAAAGTCTGATGTAGAACAAGTAGCAGAAGCATACATGCTCAAGAGGGATCACCCGAAATTCAAAGGCAACTGAATTTCGGCAACCGGGGCATCGAAGTCGGAATGCCGCGAAACTCACCGAGTCAAAGCGTTTCGCCGTTTGCGGAAGAAAGTCTGATGTAGAACAAGTAGCAGAAGCATACATGCTCAAGAGGGATCACCCGAAATTCAAAGGCAACTGAATTTCGGCAACCGGGGCATCGAAGTCGGAATGCCGCGAAACTCACCGAGTCAAAGCGTTTCGCCGTTTGCGGAAGAAAGTCTGATGTAGAACAAGTAGCAGAAGCATACATGCTCAAGAGGGATCACCCGAAATTCAAAGGCAACTGAATTTCGGCAACCGGGGCATCGAAGTCGGAATGCCGCGAAACTCACCGAGTCAAAGCGTTTCGCCGTTTGCGGAAGAAAGTCTGATGTAGAACAAGTAGCAGAAGCATACATGCTCAAGAGGGATCACCCGAAATTCAAAGGCAACTGAATTTCGGCAACCGGGGCATCGAAGTCGGAATGCCGCGAAACTCACCGAGTCAAAGCGTTTCGCCGTTTGCGGAAGAAAGTCTGATGTAGAACAAGTAGCAGAAGCATACATGCTCAAGAGGGATCACCCGAAATTCAAAGGCAACTGAATTTCGGCAACCGGGGCATCGAAGTCGGAATGCCGCGAAACTCACCGAGTCAAAGCGTTTCGCCGTTTGCGGAAGAAAGTCTGATGTAGAACAAGTAGCAGAAGCATACATGCTCAAGAGGGATCACCCGAAATTCAAAGGCAACTGAATTTCGGCAACCGGGGCATCGAAGTCGGAATGCCGCGAAACTCACCGAGTCAAAGCGTTTCGCCGTTTGCGGAAGAAAGTCTGATGTAGAACAAGTAGCAGAAGCATACATGCTCAAGAGGGATCACCCGAAATTCAAAGGCAACTGAATTTCGGCAACCGGGGCATCGAAGTCGGAATGCCGCGAAACTCACCGAGTCAAAGCGTTTCGCCGTTTGCGGAAGAAAGTCTGATGTAGAACAAGTAGCAGAAGCATACATGCTCAAGAGGGATCACCCGAAATTCAAAGGCAACTGAATTTCGGCAACCGGGGCATCGAAGTCGGAATGCCGCGAAACTCACCGAGTCAAAGCGTTTCGCCGTTTGCGGAAGAAAGTCTGATGTAGAACAAGTAGCAGAAGCATACATGCTCAAGAGGGATCACCCGAAATTCAAAGGCAACTGAATTTCGGCAACCGGGGCATCGAAGTCGGAATGCCGCGAAACTCACCGAGTCAAAGCGTTTCGCCGTTTGCGGAAGAAAGTCTGATGTAGAACAAGTAGCAGAAGCATACATGCTCAAGAGGGATCACCCGAAATTCAAAGGCAACTGAATTTCGGCAACCGGGGCATCGAAGTCGGAATGCCGCGAAACTCACCGAGTCAAAGCGTTTCGCCGTTTGCGGAAGAAAGTCTGATGTAGAACAAGTAGCAGAAGCATACATGCTCAAGAGGGATCACCCGAAATTCAAAGGCAACTGAATTTCGGCAACCGGGGCATCGAAGTCGGAATGCCGCGAAACTCACCGAGTCAAAGCGTTTCGCCGTTTGCGGAAGAAAGTCTGATGTAGAACAAGTAGCAGAAGCATACATGCTCAAGAGGGATCACCCGAAATTCAAAGGCAACTGAATTTCGGCAACCGGGGCATCGAAGTCGGAATGCCGCGAAACTCACCGAGTCAAAGCGTTTCGCCGTTTGCGGAAGAAAGTCTGATGTAGAACAAGTAGCAGAAGCATACATGCTCAAGAGGGATCACCCGAAATTTCAAAGGCAACTGAATTTCTGGCAACCCGGGACATCGAAGTCGGAATGCCATGAAACTCACCGACACAAAGCGTTTCGCAGATTGCGGAAGAAAGTTTGATGTAGATCAAGTAGCAGATGCATACATGCTCAAGAGGGGATCACCCGATATTCAAAGGCAACTGAATTTCGGGCAACCGGGGCATCGAAGTCGTTAAATGCCGCGAAATCTCACCGACTCAAAGCGTTTCTCGCTTTGCGGAAGAAAGTCTGATGTAGAACACGTCAGCAGAAGCATACATTGCTCAAGAGGGATCACTCGAAATTCAAAGGCAACTGAATTGCGGCGAAATCGGGGCATCGAAGTCGGAATGCCGACGAAACTCACCGTAGTCGAAGCTTTTCGTCGTTTGCGGAAAAAAGTCTGATGTAGAAACAAGTAGAAGAAGCATACTTGGTCAAGATGGATCACCACGAAATTCAAAGGCAACTGAATTTCAGACAAACGGGGGATCGACTAGTCGGATATGGCCGCGAAACTCACTGTGTCAAAGCGTTTCGCCGTTTGTAGAAGAAAGTCTGATGTATGAACAAATAGCAGAAGATTACATACCCCAAGGGGGATCACCCGAAATTCAAAGGCAACTGAATTTCGGCAACCGGGGCATCCGAAGTCGGTAATGCCATGAAACTCACCGACTCAAAGCGTTGCGCCGTTTGCGGAAGAAAGTCTGATGTAGCAACATGTAGCAGAAGCATACATGCTCAAGAGGGATCACCTGAAATTCAAAGGCAATCTGAATTTCGGCAACCGGATGGCATCGAAGTCGGAATGCCGCGAAACTCACCGAGTCGAATGCTTTTCGCCGGTTTGCGGAAAAAAGTCTGATTGTAGAACAAGTAGCAGAAGCATACATGCTCAAGTATGGATCACCTGAAATCTTCAAAGGCAAACTGAATTTCAGCCAACGGGGCATCGATTAGACGGAATGCCGCGAAAACTCACCGACTTCAAAGCGTTTCGTGCCGTTTGGGGAAGAAAAGTCTGATGTAGAACAAGTAGCTGAAGCATTACATGCTCAAGAGGGATCACCCGAATTTCAAAGGCAACTGAATTTCAGGCAACCGGGACATCGAAGTCGGAATGAGCAGAAACTCTCCGAGTCCAAGCGTTTCCCTGTTTTGCGGAAATAAGTCTGATGTAGAACAAGTAGCAAAGAAGCATACATGGTCAAGATGGATCACCTGAAATTCAAAAGGCATCTGAATTTCGGAAAACGGGGCATCGAAGTCGGAAATGCCGCGAAACTCACCACAGTCAAAGCGTTTCGCCGTTTGTGGGGGAAGAAAAGTCTGATGTATGAACAAGTAGCAGAAGCATACATGCTCCAGATGGACAACCCGAAATTCAAAGGGCAACGGAATTTCGGCAAACCGGTGGCATCGAAAGTCGGAATGGCCATGAAACTCACCGACTCTAAAGCGTTTCGCCGTGTGCGGAAGTAAAAAATGTCTGATGTAGAACAAGTAGCAGAAGCATACATGCTCAAGAGGGATCACACGAAATTCAAAGGCAACTGAATTTCGGCAATCGGGGCATCGAAGTCGCTAATGGCCGCGAAACCTCACCGACTTTCCAAGCGTTTTCCTGTTGCGGAAGAAATTCTGATGTAGAACATAACGTAGCTGATGGTCTACTTGCTCAAGTGGGATCACCGAAAATTCAAAGGCAAACTGAATTTCGGCAACCGGGGCATCGAAGTCGGAATGCCGCGAAAACTCACCGTGTCGAAGCTTTTAGCCGTTTGCCGGAAAAAAGTCTGAATGGTCATAACAAGTAGCAGAAAGCATACATGGTCAAGAAGGAGCACCTGAAATTCAAGGCAAACTGAATTTCGGAAATCCGGGGGATCGAAGTCGGAATGCGCGCGAAACTCACCGAGTCAAAGCGTTTTCGCCGTTTTGGTGAAGAAAAGTCTGATGTAGAACAAATAGCAGAAGCAATACATCCCCAAGAAGGATCACCCACATCGAAAATTCAAAGGCAACTAACTGAATTTCGGCAACCGGGGCATCGAAAGTCGGAATGCCGCATGAAACTCACCGACTCAAAGGCGTTTCGCCGTTGTTGCCGGAAGAAAGTCTGATGTAGAAGCAAGTAGCAGAAGCATACATGCTCAAGAGGGATCAACCGAAATTCAAAGGCAACTGAATTTCGGCAACCGGGGCATCGAAGTCGTAATGCGCGAAACTCACCGGACTCAAAGCGTTTCCTGTTTGCGGAAGAAAGTCTGATGTAGAACAAGTAGCAGAAGCATACATGCTCAAGAGGGATCACCCGAAATTCAAAGGCAACTGAATTTCGGCAACCGGGGCATCGAAGTCGGAATGCCGCGAAACTCACCGAGTCGAAGCTTTTCGTCGTTTGCGGAAAAAAGTCTGACGTAGAACAATTAGCAGAAGCATACATGGTCAAGATGGATCACCCGAAATTCAAAGGCAACTGAATTTCAGCAACCGGGGGATCGAAGTCGGAATGCCGCGAAACTCACCGAGTCAAAGCGTTTCGCCGTTTGTGGAAGAAAGTCTGATGTAGAACAAGTAGCAGAAGCATACATGCTCAAGAGGGATCACCTGAAATTCAAAGGAAACTGAATTTCGGCAACCGGGGCATCGAAGTCGGAATGCCGCGAAACTCACCGAGTCGAAGCTTTTCGCCGTTTGCGGAAAAAAGTCTGATGTAGAACAAGTAGCAGAAGCATACATGCTCAAGATGGATCACCTGAAATTCAAAGGCAACTGAATTTCAGCAAACGGGGCATCGAAGTCGGAATGCCGCGAAACTCACCGACTCAAAGCGTTTCGTCGTTTGGGGAAGAAAGTCTGATGTAGAACAAGTAGCAGAAGCATACATGCTCAAGAGGGATCACCCGAAATTCAAAGGCAACTGAATTTCGGCAACCGGGGCATCGAAGTCGGAATGCCGCGAAACTCACCGACTCCAAGCGTTTCCCTGTTTGCGGAAAAAAGTCTGATGTAGAACAAGTAGCAGAAGCATACATGCTCAAGAGGGATCACCCGAAATTCAAAGGCAACTGAATTTCGGCAACCGGGGCATCGAAGTCGGAATGCCGCGAAACTCACCGAGTCGAAGCTTTTCGCCATTTGCGGAAAAAAGTCTGATGTAGAACAAGTAGCAGAAGCATACATGGTCAAGATGGATCACCCGAAATTCAAAGGCAACTGAATTTCGGCAACCGGGGGATCGAAGTCGGAATGCCGCGAAACTCACCGAGTCAAAGCGTTTCGCCGTTTGTGGAAGAAAGTCTGATGTAGAACAAATAGCAGAAGCATACATCCCCAAGATGGATCACCCGAAATTCAAAGGCAACTGAATTTCGGCAACCGGGGCATCGAAGTCGGAATGCCATGAAAATCACCGACTCAAAGCGTTTCGCCGTTTGCGGAAGAAAGTCTGATGTAGAACAAGTAGCAGAAGCATACATGCTCAAGAGGGATCACCCGAAATTCAAAGGCAACTGAATTTCGGCAACCGGGGCATCGAAGTCGTAATGCCGCGAAACTCACCGACTCAAAGCGTTTCCTCGTTTGCGGAAGAAAGTCTGATGTAGAACAAGTAGCAGAAGCATACATGCTCAAGAGGGATCACCCGAAATTCAAAGGCAACTGAATTTCGGCAACCGGGGCATCGAAGTCGGAATGCCGCGAAACTCACCGAGTCGAAGCTTTTCGTCGTTTGCGGAAAAAAGTCTGATGTAGAACAAGTAGCAGAAGCATACATGGTCAAGATGGATCACCCGAAATTCAAAGGCAACTGAATTTCAGCAACCGGGGGATCGAAGTCGGAATGCCGCGAAACTCACCGAGTCAAAGCGTTTCGCCGTTTGTGGAAGAAAGTCTGATGTAGAACAAATAGCAGAAGCATACATCCCCAAGATGGATCACCCGAAATTCAAAGGCAACTGAATTTCGGCAACCGGGGCATCGAAGTCGGAATGCCATGAAACTCACCGACTCAAAGCGTTTCGCCGTTTGCGGAAGAAAGTCTGATGTAGAACAAGTAGCAGAAGCATACATGCTCAAGAGGGATCACCTGAAATTCAAAGGCAACTGAATTTCGGCAACCGGGGCATCGAAGTCGGAATGCCGCGAAACTCACCGAGTCGAAGCTTTTCGCCGTTTGCGGAAAAAAGTCTGATGTAGAACAAGTAGCAGAAGCATACATGCTCAAGATGGATCACCCGAAATTCAAAGGCAACTGAATTTCGGCAACCGGGGCATCGAAGTCGTAATGCCGCGAAACTCACCGACTCAAAGCGTTTCCTCGTTTGCGGAAGAAAGTCTGATGTAGAACAAGTAGCAGAAGCATACATGCTCAAGAGGGATCACCCGAAATTCAAAGGCAACTGAATTTCGGCAACCGGGGCATCGAAGTCGGAATGCCGCGAAACTCACCGACTCCAAGCGTTTCCCTGTTTGCGGAAAAAAGTCTGATGTAGAACAAGTAGCAGAAGCATACATGGTCAAGATGGATCACCCGAAATTCAAAGGCATCTGAATTTCGGCAACCGGGGGATCGAAGTCGGAATGCCGCGAAACTCACCCAGTCAAAGCGTTTCGCCGTATGTGGAAGAAAGTCTGATGTAGAACAAATAGCAGAAGCATACATCCCCAAGATGGATCACCCGAAATTCAAAGGCAACTGAATTTCGGCAACCGGGGCATCGAAGTCGGAATGCCATGAAACTCACCGACTCAAAGCGTTTCGCCGTTTGCGGAAGAAAGTCTGATGTAGAACAAGTAGCAGAAGCATACATGCTCAAGAGGGATCACCCGAAATTCAAAGGCAACTGAATTTCGGCAACCGGGGCATCGAAGTCGTAATGCCGCGAAACTCACCGACTCCAAGCGTTTCCCTGTTTGCGGAAAAAAGTCTGATGTAGAACAAGTAGCAGAAGGATACATGCTCAAGTGGGATCACCCGAAATTCAAAGGCAACTGAATTTCGGCAACCGGGGCATCGAAGTCGGAATGCCGCGAAACTCACCGAGTCGAAGCTTTTCGCCGTTTGCGGAAAAAGTCTGATGTAGAACAAGTAGCAGAAGCATACATGGTCAAGATGGATCACCTGAAATTCAAAGGCAACTGAATTTCGGCAACCGGGGGATCGAAGTCGGAATGCCGCGAAACTCACCGAGTCAAAGCGTTTCGCCGTTTGTGGAAGAAAGTCTGATGTAGAACAAATAGCAGAAGCATACATCCCCATGATGGATCACCCGAAATTCAAAGGCAACTGAATTTCGGCAACCGGGGCATCGAAGTCGGAATGCCATGAAACTCACCGACTCAAAGCGTTTCGCCGTTTGCGGAAGAAAGTCTGATGTAGAACAAGTAGCAGAAGCATACATGCTCAAGAGGGATCACCCGAAATTCAAAGGCAACTGAATTTCGGCAACCGGGGCATCGAAGTCGTAATGCCGCGAAACTCACCGACTCAAAGCGTTTCCTCGTTTGCGGAAGAAAGTCTGATGTAGAACAAGTAGCAGAAGCATACATGCTCAAGAGGGATCACCCGAAATTCAAAGGCAACTGAATTTCAGCAACCGGGGCATCGAAGTCGGAATGCCGCGAAACTCACCGAGTCGAAGCTTTTCGTCGTTTGCGGAAAAAAGTCTGACATAGAACAATTAGCAGAAGCATACATGGTCAAGATGGATCACCCGAAATTCAAAGGCAACTGAATTTCAGCAACCGGGGCATCGAAGTCGGAATGCCGCGAAACTCACCGAGTCAAAGCGTTTCGCCGTTTGTGGAAGAAAGTCTGATGTAGAACAAATAGCAGAAGCATACATCCCCAAGATGGATCACCCGAAATTCAAAGGCAACTGAATTTCGGCAACCGGGGCATCGAAGTCGGAATGCCATGAAACTCACCGACTCAAAGCGTTTCGCCGTTTGCGGAAGAAAGTCTGATGTAGAACAAGTAGCAGAAGCATACATGCTCAAGAGGGATCACCCGAAATTCAAAGGCAACTGAATTTCGGCAACCGGGGCATCGAAGTCGTAATGCCGCGAAACTCACCGACTCAAAGCGTTTCCTCGTTTGCGGAAGAAAGTCTGATGTAGAACAAGTAGCAGAAGCATACATGCTCAAGAGGGATCACCCGAAATTCAAAGGCAACTGAATTTCGGCAACCGGGGCATCGAAGTCGG
This sequence comes from Populus alba x Populus x berolinensis, assembly GCA_029228515.1. Lineage (NCBI taxonomy): Eukaryota > Viridiplantae > Streptophyta > Magnoliopsida > Malpighiales > Salicaceae > Populus > Populus alba x Populus x berolinensis. Next base: position 3,329,993 of record CM055351.1, on the reverse strand, counting down.
AATGCCGCGAAACTCACCGAGTCGAAGCTTTTCGTCGTTTGCGGAAAAAAGTCTGATGTAGAACAAGTAGCAGAAGCATACATGGTCAAGATGGATCACCCGAAATTCAAAGGCAACTGAATTTCGGCAACCGGGGGATCGAAGTCGGAATGCCGCGAAACTCACCGAGTCAAAGCGTTTCGCCGTTTGTGGAAGAAAGTCTGATGTAGAACAAATAGCAGAAGCATACATGCTCAAGATGGATCACCCGAAATTCAAAGGCAACTGAATTTCGGCAACCGGGGCATCGAAGTCGGAATGCCATGAAACTCACCGACTCAAAGCGTTTCGCCGTTTGCGGAAGAAAGTCTGATGTAGAACAAGTAGCAGAAGCATACATGCTCAAGAGGGATCACCCGAAATTCAAAGGCAACTGAATTTCGGCAACCGGGGCATCGAAGTCGTAATGCCGCGAAACTCACCGACTCAAAGCGTTTCCTCGTTTGCGGAAGAAAGTCTGATGTAGAACAAGTAGCAGAAGCATACATGCTCAAGAGGGATCACCCGAAATTCAAAGGCAACTGAATTTCGGCAACCGGGGCATCGAAGTCAGAATGCCGCGAAACTCACCGAGTCGAAGCTTTTCGTCGTTTGCGGAAAAAAGTCTGACGTAGAACAATTAGCAGAAGCATACATGGTCAAGATGGATCACCCGAAATTCAAAGGCAACTGAATTTCAGCAACCGGGGGATCGAAGTCGGAATGCCGCGAAACTCACCGAGTCAAAGCGTTTCGCCGTTTGTGGAAGAAAGTCTGATGTAGAACAAATAGCAGAAGCATACATCCCCAAGATGGATCACCCGAAATTCAAAGGCAACTGAATTTCGGCAACCGGGGCATCGAAGTCGGAATGCCATGAAACTCACCGACTCAAAGCGTTTCGCCGTTTGCGGAAGAAAGTCTGATGTAGAACAAGTAGCAGAAGCATACATGCTCAAGAGGGATCACCCGAAATTCAAAGGCAACTGAATTTCGGCAACCGGGGCATCGAAGTCGTAATGCCGCGAAACTCACCGACTCAAAGCGTTTCCTCGTTTGCGGAAGAAAGTCTGATGTAGAACAAGTAGCAGAAGCATACATGCTCAAGAGGGATCACCCGAAATTCAAAGGCAACTGAATTTCGGCAACCGGGGCATCGAAGTCGGAATGCCGCGAAACTCACCGAGTCGAAGCTTTTCGTCGTTTGCGGAAAAAAGTCTGATGTAGAACAAGTAGCAGAAGCATACATGGTCAAGATGGATCACCCGAAATTCAAAGGCAACTGAATTTCAGCAACCGGGGGATCGAAGTCGGAATGCCGCGAAACTCACCGAGTCAAAGCGTTTCGCCGTTTGTGGAAGAAAGTCTGATGTAGAACAAATAGCAGAAGCATACATCCCCAAGATGGATCACCCGAAATTCAAAGGCAACTGAATTTCGGCAACCGGGGCATCGAAGTCGGAATGCCATGAAACTCACCGACTCAAAGCGTTTCGCCGTTTGCGGAAGAAAGTCTGATGTAAAACAAGTAGCAGAAGCATACATGCTCAAGAGGGATCACCTGAAATTCAAAGGCAACTGAATTTCGGCAACCGGGGCATCGAAGTCGGAATGCCGCGAAACTCACCGAGTCGAAGCTTTTCGCCGTTTGCGGAAAAAAGTCTGATGTAGAACAAGTAGCAGAAGCATACATGCTCAAGATGGATCACCTGAAATTCAAAGGCAACTGAATTTCAGCAAACGGGGCATCGAAGTCGGAATGCCGCGAAACTCACCGACTCAAAGCGTTTCGTCGTTTGGGGAAGAAAGTCTGATGTAGAACAAGTAGCAGAAGCATACATGCTCAAGAGGGATCACCCGAAATTCAAAGGCAACTGAATTTCGGCAACCGGGGCATCGAAGTCGGAATGCCGCGAAACTCACCGACTCCAAGCGTTTCCCTGTTTGCGGAAAAAAGTCTGATGTAGAACAAGTAGCAGAAGCATACATGGTCAAGATGGATCACCTGAAATTCAAAGGCAACTGAATTTCGGAAACCGGGGGATCGAAGTCGGAATGCCGCGAAACTCACCCAGTCAAAGCGTTTCGCCGTTTGTGGAAGAAAGTCTGATGTAGAACAAATAGCAGAAGCATACATCCCCAAGATGGATCACCCGAAATTCAAAGGCAACTGAATTTCGGCAACCGGGGCATCGAAGTCGGAATGCCATGAAACTCACCGACTCAAAGCGTTTCGCCGTTTGCGGAAGAAAGTCTGATGTAGAACAAGTAGCAGAAGCATACATGCTCAAGAGGGATCACCCGAAATTCAAACGCAACTGAATTTCGGCAACCGGGGCATCGAAGTCGTAATGCCGCGAAACTCACCGACTCCAAGCGTTTCCCTGTTTGCGGAAAAAAGTCTGACGTAGAACAATTAGCAGAAGCATACATGGTCAAGATGGATCACCCGAAATTCAAAGGCAACTGAATTTCGGCAACCGGGGCATCGAAGTCGGAATGCCGCGAATGTAACAACCCGGCTTTCCAAGCCCAACACAAACAGTAAATTTTTTTTTTTTTTTTTATTTTTATATATATATATTTAATCAACATGGTGCCGGAAATCAAAGAACTTGAATTCTTACATCATCAAAAATACAATCCATACAATCACCATTTCATTTAAGAGCGAATCTTACACAAGCACATAATATTAAGTTGCATGATTTGAAGTTCGTATTAAAATATATACATGGACATGAGTTTGCATTCTTATCCTACTAATAGTCATCACAATTTTAAACAAAAAGGATCTAATAAAAGTTATACATTTAGTACATTGATCCATACAAAATACATTGTGATTTAAGATACATCTACATAGTTCCTTGCAAAAGTAGGTTCCCGTGTATCGGGTTTCCTAGACATCTCGTTGGTGTGAAGTCCCTGCAGCAGTACAAACATTTAAGAGAATGCAAATATTTAATAATAATAAGAACGGTAACTCACGGTTTGGCAATTAAATAAAACATTAACAATTATAATTTCTTCATGTATTTGCTACAACAACTAGTAGTACATATAGATACACAAGTTTTCGGATGCCATTCGCCAAAACTAGTCATTCATTTGTGTCGGCCATCCATGGCGAAAGCTGCATCGCTGCCGATCCAGAATCGGCAGCGGAATCTGCGTCGCTGCCGATTTCTGTATCGGCAGCGGAATCTGCGTCGCTGCCGATCCAGAATCGGCAGCGGAATCTGCGTCGCTGCCGATCCAGAATCGGCAGCGGAAATCTGCGTCGCTGCCGATTTCTGTATCGGCAGCAGAATCTGCGTCGCTGCCGATCCAGAATCGGCAGCAGAATCTGCGTCGCTGCCGATTTCTGTATCGGCAGCAGAATCTGCGTCGCTGCCGATCCAGAATCGGCAGCGGAATCTGCGTCGCTGCCGATTTCTGTATCGGCAGCAGAATCACTCTTTTATCCCGGCCATCCATCCGTTTGGATGCCATTAGCCGAAGCTAATCAGTCCTTCATCTCGGCCATCCATTCGGACGCCATTAGCCAAAGCTAATCATTCTTTGTCCCGGCCATCCGTTTGGATGCCATTAGCCGAAGCTAATCACTCCTTTGTCCCGGCCATCCTTTCGGATGCCATTAGCCGAAGCTAATCATTCTTTTGTCCCGGCCATCCCTTCGGATGCCATTAGCCGAAGCTAATCATTCATTTTTTTTTTTTGTCCCGGCCATCCGTTCGGACGCCATTAGCCGAAGCTAATCATTCTTTGTCCCGGCCATCCGTTTGGATGCCATTAGCCGAAGCTAATCACTCTTTTGTCCCGGCCATCCATTCGGATGCCATTAGCCGAAGCTAATCAATCTTTAATCAACATTTAAGCGTTCATCAATCTAATATCGGTTCTAACAATATGATAGTACTCAAGTTAAAATATTTCAAGATTCAACGTAAGAAAAAGGAAGGTGCAAGTCACCTACCTGCTCCACCTGTGGGTCGATCCTGTCTTGATGATGGTCCAATCCCGACCGCACCACCTAAGACATCAATAGTCACAAATCAGCACAGTTGCATTTATTTTATTTTTGAATCATACTCATCATCACACTTATTTCAAGAGTTCATATGTTCACATTCAAGTGTTCCATATTTTACACTATCATAACATGAGATTGTTACTAGCATTCAAGTCATTCCTGCCTAGGAGGCTTATTGTAGGAATTCGGCAGCGAGAACTGGTTCGCTGCGGGCTGCCAGTTCGGCAGCGACCACTGTTTCGCTGGCGGCAGCCAGTTCGGCAGCGAAAACTGCATCGCTGTTGGTGCCGCAGTTTCGCTGCACAACGCACAACTTGGCAGCGAATATCAATTCGCTGCAGGAAGTTCAGTCGCGGCAGCGAAACATAATTTCGTGATATTCGCTGCAGCAGGTTCAGTTGCGGCAGCGAAACAGAATTTCGCTGCGCAACACACAAATCGGCAGCGAATATCAATTCGCTGCAGCAGGTTCAGTTGCGGCAGCGAAACAGAATTTCGCTGCGCAACACACAAATCGGCAGCGAATATCAATTCGCTGCAGCAGGTTCAGTTGCGGCAGCGAAGCAGAATTTCGCTGCGCAACACACAAATCGGCAGCGAATCTCAATTCGCTGCAGGAGGTTCAGTTGCGGCAGCGAAGCAGAATTTCGCTGCGCAACACACAAATCGGCAGCGAATATCAATTCGCTGCAGGAGGTTCAGTTGCGGCAGCGAAACAGAATTTCGCTGCGCAACACACAAATCGGCAGCGAATATCAATTCGCTGCAGCAGGTTCAGTTGCGGCAGCGAAACAGAATTTCGCTGCGCAACACACAAATCGGCAGCGAATATCAATTCGCTGCAGCAGGTTCAGTTGCGGCAGCGAAACATAATTTCGTGATATTCGCTGCAGCAGGTTCAGTTGCGGCAGCGAAACAGAATTTCGCTGCGCAACACACAAATCGGCAGCGAATATCAATTCGCTGCAGCAGGTTCAGTTGCGGCAGCGAAGCAGAATTTCGCTGCGCAACACACAAATCGGCAGCGAATCTCAATTCGCTGCAGGAGGTTCAGTTGCGGCAGCGAAGCAGAATTTCGCTGCGCAACACACAAATCGGCAGCGAATCTCAATTCGCTGCAGGAGGTTCAGTTGCGGCAGCGAAGCAGAATTTCGCTGCGCAACACACAAATCGGCAGCGAATATCAATTCGCTGCAGGAGGTTCAGTTGCGGCAGCGAAACAGAATTTCGCTGCGCAACACACAAATCGGCAGCGAATATCAATTCGCTGCAGCAGGTTCAGTTGCGGCAGCGAAACAGAATTTCGCTGCGCAACACACAAATCAGCAGCGAATATCAATTCGCTGCAGCAGGTTCAGTTGCGGCAGCGAAACAGAATTTCGCTGCGCAACACACAAATCGGCAGCGAATATCAATTCGCTGCAGCAGGTTCAGTTGCGGCAGCGAAACAGAATTTCGCTGCGCAACACACAAATCGGCAGCGAATATCAATTTGCTGCAGGAGGTTCCGTTGCGGCAGCGAAACAGAATTTCGCAACTCGGAACCATCAATTTCAGCACATAGTTCTTCAACAAAATTCCAGCAATAACATCACAGCAAAACACATTAAATTCCAGCACTAACATCACAGCAGAACACATTAAATTCCAGCAAGAACTTCACAGCAGAACACATTAAATTCCAGCACTAACATCACAGCAGAACACATTAAATTCCAGCAACAATCATCACAACAGAACACATTAATTCCAGCAGCAACATCTCAACAGAACACATTTAATTTCAGCACCAACATCACAGCAGAAACACATTCATTCCAGCAGAACACACACACATGCATGCTGGCTTACCCCATAATTAAAGCCAGCTTCTACCATAGTTGTTAGATGTTCTGAAATTGACTTTATTTCACTTCTGTTTGCTAGATCTCCTAGTTAATTTCAGTTTCCCCCATAGTTGGCTTAAGTCTTAGATTAATTTTTCTTAGGGCTTTTCTTCTTCATTTTCGTTTTTGATCTTAAGGGGGAGAGGAAAGGGAGTTCCATGACCCATACCTTCTGATTTTAACCAAGTTTGAGGAAGGTTTGACACTATTCTTTTCTCTTCAGCTGCTGGTTCTCCTCCTTCTTCTTCCTCTCACGTTTTCCAGCTCTCTTTTTCCTCTCCTCTATGCAGCTGCCCACTCCTCTCTCAAGTTCTCATCTCTCCCTCACAAGCTCACAAGACACTCTACTAGTTTGATTCACGTTTTTGATGTGAAAGGGGAAGGGAAGAATGACATGCAGCTGCTGGTTTGGGAAGAAGATGGGTCCTTCTCTCTCCCCTCTTTGTATTTATACTACCCATCAAATGAATTGGGTTGTTTGGGGGTGGGTTTAGGTGTGTCCTTATCCTTGTTTGGTTTATCTAAAACCAGTTTTTTTTCACCCCTCCCTCCCAGCTGTGCATCACTGTTGATTGAGAATTCGGCAGCCCAAAACTGCGTCGCTGCCGATTTCTGCATCGGCAGCGAAAACTGCGTCGCTGCCGATTTCTGCATCGGCAGCGAAATCTGCGTCGCTGCCGATTTCTGCATCGGCAGTGAAAACTGCGTCGCTGCCCAATCCAGAATCGGCAGCGAAAACTGCGTCGCTGCCGATTTCTGCATCGGCAGCGAAATCTGCGTCGCTGCCGATTTCTGCATCGGCAGCGAAAACTGCGTCGCTGCCGATTTCTGCATCGGCAGCGAAAACTGCGTTCATCACCATCTTTCTCTCTCTCTTTCTCTTTATATACATATATATATATATATATATATATATATATATATATATATATATATAGACGTATATATATTTTCGTTTGGGTGTTTACATTCTCCCCTCCTAAATATGAATTTCGTCCTCGAAATTTAAAAAGTTTCACACTCCATACCTGGTAGTTCAAATAAATTGGGGTACTTTTTCCTCATCTCAGCCTCCCTCTCCCAAGTTTCCTCTTCTACATGAGCATTTCACCATAAGATTCTGACGATGGGGATCTTTTTGCTCCGTAACTCCTTCACTTCTTGATCTAGTATCCTTATGGGTCTCAATTCCAGTGTTAAGTCTTCCTTGACTTCTACTGGCACCTGGGGTAGAACTCGGGCGGGGTCTACGTCAGCCTTCCTTAACAAGGAGACATGGAACACATCATGGACCCTGGCTAACTGTGGGGGCAAATCCACCTTGTAGGCTACTGGTCCAACTCGTTGTAAGATTTTGAAGGGTCCGATGAAACGGGGAGTTAACTTCCCTTTCAACCCAAACCGTAACATGTTCTTCCATGGGGCTACCTTCAGGAACACCTGGTCCCCCATACTGAACTCGAGAGGTCTTCTCCTCACATCGGCATACTTCTTCTGTCTATCCTGCGCGGCTTTGATGCGATCCCTGATAGTTCTCACTTTCTCCGTGGTAACTTGGACCAACTCTGCGCCATATAACTTCCGGTCCCCAATTTCCTCCCAACACAAAGGAGTTCTGCACCTCCTACCATACAAGGCTTCATACGGGGCCATCCCTATTGTGGCTTGATGACTATTGTTATACGTGAACTCCACCAATGCCATGTGTTCCTCCCAGTTTCCTCCAAATTCTAGCACACAGGCCCGTAATAGGTCTTCCAAGACTTGGATGACTCTTTCCGATTGGCCATCCGTTTGAGGGTGAAACGCAGTGCTCATGTCCAACCTTGTCCCCAAGGCATGTTGTATGCTCGGCCACAGTCGAGAGGTGAACCTGGGATCTCGATCCGATACAATGGACACCGGAATCCCATGAAGTCGTACCACCTCATTTATGTAGATCTTGGCAAGCTTGTCCACCGAGTCGGTCATCTTTACGGGCAAGAATAGTGCGGATTTCGTCAACCGATCTACAATGACCCATATCGCATCATTTCCTTTTCTCCCTTTGGGAAATCCTGACACGAAATCCATGGTGATCATCTCCCACTTCCATTCTGGAATTTGTAATGGTTGTAATGGTCCCGCAGGCCTTTGGTGTTCAACCTTGACTTGTTGACATAACCCACACTTTGACACATACTCAGCTATTTCCCTTTTCATATTTGGCCACCAATAGAGGTGTTTCAGGTCTCGATACATCTTAGTGCTGCCAGGATGTATGGAGAATTTGGACTCATGTGCTTCTTGTAGAACCATTCGTTTGACTGTTTCGTCATCAGGCACGTACAACCGTTGTCCCATCATCAAGGATCCATCATCCGCTACTCGGAATTTCATTTCTATCCCGGCCTCCACATTCTTCCTAATCTTGGACCCCACCTTGTCATGGAATTGAGCATGTAGTATCTGTTCTCGATACGTTGGTCGCACCACTAATTGAGCTACTAACCCACCTCTTGCATCAATTCCCAATTCTGCACCCAACTCTTTTAATTCTGTCAATTGCCGCTCCTTTCCCACTGTTAAGCTTCCCAAGGAGGTTTTACCTTTGCGACTGAGGGCATCTGCCACCACGTTTGCTTTCCCCGGGTGGTATTCTATGGTGCAATCATAATCCTTAATGAGCTCTATCCACCTTCTTTGCCGCATGTTCAACTCCTTTTGCGACATCAGATACTTCAGGCTCTTATGATCAGTAAAAATTTGGGTTCGAGACCCATACAAATAGTGTCTCCATATCCTCAAGGCAAATACTACAGCTGCCAACTCCAGGTCGTGCACCGGTTAGTTCACCTCATGAGTCTTTAATTGCCTTGATGCATAGGCGATCACCTTCCCATGTTGCATCAAAACACACCCCAATCCCTTCCCCGAGGCATCACTATATACCACAAAACCCTCGGTCCCTGAGGGAAGAGTTAAGACTGGAGCAGTGGTGAGCCTCCTCTTCAATTCTTGGAAGCTTGCCTCACATTCTTCTGACCACACCCATTTCTTATCCTTCCTAGTTAGCTGGGTCAAAGGGGTTGCAATCAGGGAAAAACCTTCGATAAATCTCCGATAGTATCCTGCAAGTCCCAGGAAACTACGTATTTCAGTGACCGAAGTCGGTCTTTCCCATTTCACGACTGCTTCGACTTTTTGAGGGTCGACAAAAACACCTTCGGCTGATATGACATGTCCCAAAAACATCACTCTTTTCAGCCAAAATTCACATTTACTCAGTTTTGCATAAAGCTGGTGATCTCTCAAGGTTTGTAAGGTTTGTCTCAAGTGTTCTTCGTGCTCCTTGAAAGAATTCGAGTACACCAGTATATCATCAATGAATACCACCACAAACTTATCCAGGTATGGTTGGAAAACCCGATTCATCAAATCCATGAAGAGGGCTGGGGCGTTCGTCAACCCGAACGGTAACACCAAAAATTCATAGTGTCCGTAACGAGTTCTAAATGCGGTCTTTGCTACATCCGCTTCTTTAATCTTCATCTGATAGTACCCTGATCTCAGATCTATCTTCGAGAATGCCCTCGCTCCCTTTAATTGGTCGAACAAATCATCTATCCGAGGTAACGGATACTTGTTTTTCATTGTTACTTTGTTCAACTGTCGATAGTCAATACAAAGCCTATGGGTTCCATCTTTCTTTCTTACAAATAGGACCGGTGCTCCCCAAGGAGAATTACTGGGCCGTATGAACCCTTTGTCTAATAATTCCTGTAATTGAGTCTTTAACTCGTTCAGTTCTGCTGGAGCCATCCGATACGGTTGTTGGGCTATAGGTGGAACTCCAGGAAAAGTGTCTATAGACACCTCTACCTCTCGCTCCGGGGGTAGTCCTGGTAGTTCTTCTGGAAACACATCTGGGAAATCCTTCACCACAGGAATATCCTTCAATCGTGGACCTTCATCATTAGAGTTTAAGATGTATGCGAGGTAACCCATACATCCCTTTCTTAAAAGTTTTTGGGCTGTCACCACCGATATTAAAGCATTCAGTTTGGGAAGTCTCTCTCCTTCAAAAGTTATTTTCTCGCCCTTAGGTGTTTGGAAAGTGACAGTTTTCGCATAACAATCTATTAGTGCTTTGTATTTACTCAACCAATCCATGCCTAGTATTATGTCAAAATCATGTAGCTCTAAGGGAATCAAATCTACTTCTGTTTCATACCCGGATAAACTAACCCCCACATCCACATATACAATATTTGTTTCAACCATGTTTCCCATTGGAGTTCCAATTACAAACCCCTTCTCTACCATTTTTACTTCCTTTCTCAATTTAGTGACAATTCTCTTAGCAATGAATGAGTGGGTGGCACCCGGATCAAACAACACATGCACATTAAAACCATTCAATAGAAGTGTACCTGCCACCACATCTGATGCAGCCCTGGCCTCCTCCTGTGTCAGGTGGAAGACCCTCCCCGAGGTCCGATCATTTTGTGCCCTCATCTTCTTCCCAAACCAGCAGCTGCATGTCATTCTTCCCTTCCCCTTTCACATCAAAAACGTGAATCAAACTAGTAGAGTGTCTTGTGAGCTTGTGAGGGAGAGATGAGAACTTGAGAGAGGAGTGGGCAGCTGCATAGAGGAGAGGAAAAAGAGAGCTGGAAAACGTGAGAGGAAGAAGAAGGAGGAGAACCAGCAGCTGAAGAGAAAAGAATAGTGTCAAACCTTCCTCAAACTTGGTTAAAATCAGAAGGTATGGGTCATGGAACTCCCTTTCCTCTCCCCCTTAAGATCAAAAACGAAAATGAAGAAGAAAAGCCCTAAGAAAAATTAATCTAAGACTTAAGCCAACTATGGGGGAAACTGAAATTAACTAGGAGATCTAGCAAACAGAAGTGAAATAAAGTCAATTTCAGAACATCTAACAATTATGGTAGAAGCTGGCTTTAATTATGGGGTAAGCCAGCATGCATGTGTGTGTGTTCTGCTGGAATGAATGTGTTTCTGCTGTGATGTTGGTGCTGAAATTAAATGTGTTCTGTTGAGATGTTGCTGCTGGAATTAATGTGTTCTGTTGTGATGATTGTTGCTGGAATTTAATGTGTTCTGCTGTGATGTTAGTGCTGGAATTTAATGTGTTCTGCTGTGAAGTTCTTGCTGGAATTTAATGTGTTCTGCTGTGATGTTAGTGCTGGAATTTAATGTGTTTTGCTGTGATGTTATTGCTGGAATTTTGTTGAAGAACTATGTGCTGAAATTGATGGTTCCGAGTTGCGAAATTCTGTTTCGCTGCCGCAACGGAACCTCCTGCAGCAAATTGATATTCGCTGCCGATTTGTGTGTTGCGCAGCGAAATTCTGTTTCGCTGCCGCAACTGAACCTGCTGCAGCGAATTGATATTCGCTGCCGATTTGTGTGTTGCGCAGCGAAATTCTGTTTCGCTGCCGCAACTGAACCTGCTGCAGCGAATTGATATTCGCTGCCGATTTGTGTGTTGCGCAGCGAAATTCTGTTTCGCTGCCGCAACTGAACCTGCTGCAGCGAATTGATATTCGCTGCCGATTTGTGTGTTGCGCAGCGAAATTCTGTTTCGCTGCCGCAACTGAACCTGCTGCAGCGAATTGATATTCGCTGCTGATTTGTGTGTTGCGCAGCGAAATTCTGTTTCGCTGCCGCAACTGAACCTGCTGCAGCGAATTGATATTCGCTGCCGATTTGTGTGTTGCGCAGCGAAATTCTGTTTCGCTGCCGCAACTGAACCTCCTGCAGCGAATTGATATTCGCTGCCGATTTGTGTGTTGCGCAGCGAAATTCTGCTTCGCTGCCGCAACTGAACCTCCTGCAGCGAATTGAGATTCGCTGCCGATTTGTGTGTTGCGCAGCGAAATTCTGCTTCGCTGCCGCAACTGAACCTCCTGCAGCGAATTGAGATTCGCTGCCGATTTGTGTGTTGCGCAGCGAAATTCTGCTTCGCTGCCGCAACTGAACCTGCTGCAGCGAATTGATATTCGCTGCCGATTTGTGTGTTGCGCAGCGAAATTCTGTTTCGCTGCCGCAACTGAACCTGCTGCAGCGAATATCACGAAATTATGTTTCGCTGCCGCAACTGAACCTGCTGCAGCGAATTGATATTCGCTGCCGATTTGTGTGTTGCGCAGCGAAATTCTGTTTCGCTGCCGCAACTGAACCTGCTGCAGCGAATTGATATTCGCTGCCGATTTGTGTGTTGCGCAGCGAAATTCTGTTTCGCTGCCGCAACTGAACCTCCTGCAGCGAATTGATATTCGCTGCCGATTTGTGTGTTGCGCAGCGAAATTCTGCTTCGCTGCCGCAACTGAACCTCCTGCAGCGAATTGAGATTCGCTGCCGATTTGTGTGTTGCGCAGCGAAATTCTGCTTCGCTGCCGCAACTGAACCTGCTGCAGCGAATTGATATTCGCTGCCGATTTGTGTGTTGCGCAGCGAAATTCTGTTTCGCTGCCGCAACTGAACCTGCTGCAGCGAATTGATATTCGCTGCCGATTTGTGTGTTGCGCAGCGAAATTCTGTTTCGCTGCCGCAACTGAACCTGCTGCAGCGAATATCACGAAATTATGTTTCGCTGCCGCGACTGAACTTCCTGCAGCGAATTGATATTCGCTGCCAAGTTGTGCGTTGTGCAGCGAAACTGCGGCACCAACAGCGATGCAGTTTTCGCTGCCGAACTGGCTGCCGCCAGCGAAACAGTGGTCGCTGCCGAACTGGCAGCCCGCAGCGAACCAGTTCTCGCTGCCGAATTCCTACAATAAGCCTCCTAGGCAGGAATGACTTGAATGCTAGTAACAATCTCATGTTATGATAGTGTAAAATATGGAACACTTGAATGTGAACATATGAACTCTTGAAATAAGTGTGATGATGAGTATGATTCAAAAATAAAATAAATGCAACTGTGCTGATTTGTGACTATTGATGTCTTAGGTGGTGCGGTCGGGATTGGACCATCATCAAGACAGGATCGACCCACAGGTGGAGCAGGTAGGTGACTTGCACCTTCCTTTTTCTTACGTTGAATCTTGAAATATTTTAACTTGAGTACTATCATATTGTTAGAACCGATATTAGATTGATGAACGCTTAAATGTTGATTAAAGATTGATTAGCTTCGGCTAATGGCATCCGAATGGATGGCCGGGACAAAAGAGTGATTAGCTTCGGCTAATGGCATCCAAACGGATGGCCGGGACAAAGAATGATTAGCTTCGGCTAATGGCGTCCGAACGGATGGCCGGGACAAAAAAAAAAAATGAATGATTAGCTTCGGCTAATGGCATCCGAAGGGATGGCCGGGACAAAAGAATGATTAGCTTCGGCTAATGGCATCCGAAAGGATGGCCGGGACAAAGGAGTGATTAGCTTCGGCTAATGGCATCCAAACGGATGGCCGGGACAAAGAATGATTAGCTTTGGCTAATGGCGTCCGAATGGATGGCCGAGATGAAGGACTGATTAGCTTCGGCTAATGGCATCCAAACGGATGGATGGCCGGGATAAAAGAGTGATTCTGCTGCCGATACAGAAATCGGCAGCGACGCAGATTCCGCTGCCGATTCTGGATCGGCAGCGACGCAGATTCTGCTGCCGATACAGAAATCGGCAGCGACGCAGATTCTGCTGCCGATACAGAAATCGGCAGCGACGCAGATTCTGCTGCCGATTCTGGATCGGCAGCGACGCAGATTCTGCTGCCGATACAGAAATCGGCAGCGACGCAGATTTCCGCTGCCGATTCTGGATCGGCAGCGACGCAGATTCCGCTGCCGATTCTGGATCGGCAGCGACGCAGATTCCGCTGCCGATACAGAAATCGGCAGCGACGCAGATTCCGCTGCCGATTCTGGATCGGCAGCGATGCAGCTTTCGCCATGGATGGCCGACACAAATGAATGACTAGTTTTGGCGAATGGCATCCGAAAACTTGTGTATCTATATGTACTACTAGTTGTTGTAGCAAATACATGAAGAAATTATAATTGTTAATGTTTTATTTAATTGCCAAACCGTGAGTTACCGTTCTTATTATTATTAAATATTTGCATTCTCTTAAATGTTTGTACTGCTGCAGGGACTTCACACCAACGAGATGTCTAGGAAACCCGATACACGGGAACCTACTTTTGCAAGGAACTATGTAGATGTATCTTAAATCACAATGTATTTTGTATGGATCAATGTACTAAATGTATAACTTTTATTAGATCCTTTTTGTTTAAAATTGTGATGACTATTAGTAGGATAAGAATGCAAACTCATGTCCATGTATATATTTTAATACGAACTTCAAATCATGCAACTTAATATTATGTGCTTGTGTAAGATTCGCTCTTAAATGAAATGGTGATTGTATGGATTGTATTTTTGATGATGTAAGAATTCAAGTTCTTTGATTTCCGGCACCATGTTGATTAAATATATATATATAAAAAAAAAAAAAAAAAAAATTTACTGTTTGTGTTGGGCTTGGAAAGCCGGGTTGTTACAGTTGGTATCAGAGCACTTGGTATGGATCCTGAGGATCATTAATAAATGTGTTGTTGTGATGAATTTCAGGATGGTACGCACCCGACAAGGGACACGAACTGAGCCGCCCTCCTTAGAAAGGAGGGGCGTGAACCGAGGTGCCCAAGGTTGGCAAGACGAAGACCCCTTAGATGATACGGCATCTCATGCTCCGATTATACCACCCGAAACCCTGCAGGGGGAAGATACGGTGGCGGGGGAAGGCTCGAGGCCTAATCAAACAGAGGGAACACCCCCCGTGGCAACAGAGCAGCGAGAAAGAACTGAAGCACAACCATCTGCTGTTCCAACTGGTGTGCCCCCACAATATGTAGATGCGGGATTCCTTGTACAAATAGTTAAAGCAGTGATGGAGGGCATGGCTAGTTCAGCGGCACAAACAACTCCCACCACGCAGATTCCACCAGCAGCCCCTACGACTAGCATGACCATGGATAATGTGGTACCACTGGTGCGACTAGTTAAGAGTATGAGGGAAATGGGCTGTGAACCGTACATGGGGGAACAAGATGCAGAAATAGCTGGAAGATGGATCAGGAAGGTAGAAAAGACAATGATTCAAATAAGCATACCCGAGGGTTTGAGGGTAAATTGTGCATCCCAGTTACTGTCTGATAGGGCCATGACATGGTGGGAAACAGTTCAGTTGAGGCGTGCGACTGAGACACTAACTTGGAGTGATTTCAAGACAGAGTTTGAGAATCAGTTTTATTCCAAGTATCATCGCAAGGTGAAAGAACAAGAGTTCTTGGCATTGAGACAGGGTGATATGTCTGTATTGGAGTACGAAAGGAGATTTCATGACCTTTCATTGTTCGCCCCACATTATGTGCCGACAGAGGAACATATGATTGAAAAGTTGAGAGATGGGTTACGACAGGTGTGTCCTTATCCTTGTTTGGTTTATCTAAAACCAGTTTTTTTTCACCCCTCCCTCCCAGCTGTGCATCACTGTTGATTGAGAATTCGGCAGCCCAAAACTGCGTCGCTGCCGATTTCTGCATCGGCAGCGAAAACTGCGTCGCTACCGATTTCTGCATCGGCAGCGAAATCTGCGTCGCTGCCGATTTCTGCATCGGCAGCGAAAACTGCGTCGCTGCCCAATCCAGAATCGGCAGCGAAAACTGCGTCGCTGCCGATTTCTGCATCGGCAGCGAAATCTGCGTCGCTGCCGATTTCTGCATCGGCAGCGAAAACTGCGTTCATCACCATCTTTCTCTCTCTCTTTCTCTTTATATACATATATATATATATATATATATATATATAGACGTATATATATTTTCGTTTGGGTGTTTACATTCTCCCCTCCTAAATATGAATTTCATCCTCGAAATTTAAAAAGTTTCACACTCCATACCTGGTAGTTCAAATAAATTGGGGTACTTTTTCCTCATCTCAGCCTCCCTCTCCCAAGTTTCCTCTTCTACATGAGCATTTCGCCATAAGATTCTGACGATGGGGATCTTTTTGCTCCGTAACTCCTTCACTTCTTGATCTAGTATCCTTATGGGTCTCAATTCCAGTGTTAAGTCTTCCTTGACTTCTACTGGCACCTGGGGTAGAACTCGGGCGGGGTCTACGTCAGCCTTCCTTAACAAGGAGACATGGAACACATCATGGACCCTGGCTAACTGTGGGGGCAAATCCACCTTGTAGGCTACTGGTCCAACTCGTTGTAAGATTTTGAAGGGTCCGATGAAACGGGGAGTTAACTTCCCTTTCAACCCAAACCGTAACATGTTCTTCCATGGGGCTACCTTCAGGAACACCTGGTCCCCCATACTGAACTCGAGAGGTCTTCTCCTCACATCGGCATACTTCTTCTGTCTATCCTGCGCGGCTTTGATGCGATCCCTGATAGTTCTCACTTTCTCCGTGGTAACTTGGACCAACTCTGCGCCATATAACTTCCGGTCCCCAATTTCCTCCCAACACAAAGGAGTTCTGCACCTCCTACCATACAAGGCTTCATACGGGGCCATCCCTATTGTGGCTTGATGACTATTGTTATACGTGAACTCCACCAATGCCATGTGTTCCTCCCAGTTTCCTCCAAATTCTAGCACACAGGCCCGTAATAGGTCTTCCAAGACTTGGATGACTCTTTCCGATTGGCCATCCGTTTGAGGGTGAAACGCAGTGCTCATGTCCAACCTTGTCCCCAAGGCATGTTGTATGCTCGGCCACAGTCGAGAGGTGAACCTGGGATCTCGATCCGATACAATGGACACCGGAATCCCATGAAGTCGTACCACCTCATTTATGTAGATCTTGGCAAGCTTGTCCACCGAGTCGGTCATCTTTACGGGCAAGAATAGTGCGGATTTCGTCAACCGATCTACAATGACCCATATCGCATCATTTCCTTTTCTCCCTTTGGGAAATCCTGACACGAAATCCATGGTGATCATCTCCCACTTCCATTCTGGAATTTGTAATGGTTGTAATGGTCCCGCAGGCCTTTGGTGTTCAACCTTGACTTGTTGACATAACCCACACTTTGACACATACTCAGCTATTTCCCTTTTCATATTTGGCCACCAATAGAGGTGTTTCAGGTCTCGATACATCTTAGTGCTGCCAGGATGTATGGAGAATTTGGACTCATGTGCTTCTTGTAGAACCATTCGTTTGACTGTTTCGTCATCAGGCACGTACAACCGTTGTCCCATCATCAAGGATCCATCATCCGCTACTCGGAATTTCATTTCTATCCCGGCCTCCACATTCTTCCTAATCTTGGACCCCACCTTGTCATGGAATTGAGCATGTAGTATCTGTTCTCGATACGTTGGTCGCACCACTAATTGAGCTACTAACCCACCTCTTGCATCAATTCCCAATTCTGCACCCAACTCTTTTAATTCTGTCAATTGCCGCTCCTTTCCCACTGTTAAGCTTCCCAAGGAGGTTTTACCTTTGCGACTGAGGGCATCTGCCACCACGTTTGCTTTCCCCGGGTGGTATTCTATGGTGCAATCATAATCCTTAATGAGCTCTATCCACCTTCTTTGCCGCATGTTCAACTCCTTTTACGACATCAGATACTTCAGGCTCTTATGATCAGTAAAAATTTGGGTTCGAGACCCATACAAATAGTGTCTCCATATCCTCAAGGCAAATACTACAGTTGCCAACTCCAGGTCGTGCACCGGTTAGTTCACCTCATGAGTCTTTAATTGCCTTGATGCATAGGCGATCACCTTCCCATGTTGCATCAAAACACACCCCAATCCCTTCCCCGAGGCATCACTATATACCACAAAACCCTCGGTCCCTGAGGGAAGAGTTAAGACTGGAGCAGTGGTGAGCCTCCTCTTCAATTCTTGGAAGCTTGCCTCACATTCTTCTGACCACACCCATTTCTTATCCTTCCTAGTTAGCTGGGTCAAAGGGGTTGCAATCAGGGAAAAACCTTCGATAAATCTCCGATAGTATCCTGCAAGTCCCAGGAAACTACGTATTTCAGTGACCGAAGTCGGTCTTTCCCATTTCACGACTGCTTCGACTTTTTGAGGGTCGACAAAAACACCTTCGGCTGATATGACATGTCCCAAAAACATCACTCTTTTCAGCCAAAATTCACATTTACTCAGTTTTGCATAAAGCTGGTGATCTCTCAAGGTTTGTAAGGTTTGTCTCAAGTGTTCTTCGTGCTCCTTGAAAGAATTCGAGTACACCAGTATATCATCAATGAATACCACCACAAACTTATCCAGGTATGGTTGGAAAACCCGATTCATCAAATCCATGAAGAGGGCTGGGGCGTTCGTCAACCCGAACGGTAACACCAAAAATTCATAGTGTCCGTAACGAGTTCTAAATGCGGTCTTTGCTACATCCGCTTCTTTAATCTTCATCTGATAGTACCCTGATCTCAGATCTATCTTCGAGAATGCCCTCGCTCCCTTTAATTGGTCGAACAAATCATCTATCCGAGGTAACGGATACTTGTTTTTCATTGTTACTTTGTTCAACTGTCGATAGTCAATACAAAGCCTATGGGTTCCATCTTTCTTTCTTACAAATAGGACCGGTGCTCCCCAAGGAGAATTACTGGGCCGTATGAACCCTTTGTCTAATAATTCCTGTAATTGAGTCTTTAACTCGTTCAGTTCTGCTGGAGCCATCCGATACGGTTGTTGGGCTATAGGTGGAACTCCAGGAAAAGTGTCTATAGACACCTCTACCTCTCGCTCCGGGGGTAGTCCTGGTAGTTCTTCTGGAAACACATCTGGGAAATCCTTCACCACAGGAATATCCTTCAATCGTGGACCTTCATCATTAGAGTTTAAGATGTATGCGAGGTAACCCATACATCCCTTTCTTAAAAGTTTTTGGGCTGTCACCACCGATATTAAAGCATTCAGTTTGGGAAGTCTCTCTCCTTCAAAAGTTATTTTCTCGCCCTTAGGTGTTTGGAAAGTGACAGTTTTCGCATAACAATCTATTAGTGCTTTGTATTTACTCAACCAATCCATGCCTAGTATTATGTCAAAATCATGTAGCTCTAAGGGAATCAAATCTACTTCTGTTTCATACCCGGATAAACTAACCCCCACATCCACATATACAATATTTGTTTCAACCATGTTTCCCATTGGAGTTCCAATTACAAACCCCTTCTCTACCATTTTTACTTCCTTTCTCAATTTAGTGACAATTCTCTTAGCAATGAATGAGTGGGTGGCACCCGGATCAAACAACACATGCACATTAAAACCATTCAATAGAAGTGTACCTGCCACCACATCTGATGCAGCCCTGGCCTCCTCCTGTGTCAGGTGGAAGACCCTCCCCGAGGTCCGATCATTTTGTGCCCTCGTCTTCCCTCGACTGGAGTTTGCCCCTGATTGAGAAGATCTCACTGGCCTATTAACGGTGACTGACTGCTGGTGGCTCTGACTCGGCTGTCTGTAGCTCTGTACTTGTCCGGTGTTCCTCTTGGGGCAATCCCTCTTGTAATGACCTCTTCCACCACAGTAATGACACCCCTGATTAAGATACTGACAATTCCTCCACCTATGGCCCTCTCCTCTGCACACAAAACATCGCCCGGGGGAAACTGAGCAATCCCCAGGGTGTTTTTGTCCACACTTTACACATAAAGGATAGTCAACACCCTTGCGGTCACCGATCCCAGTAGAAGAGTTTGCCCTCGAGTGCGACTGTCCATGCATTACTCTCCCACTTGATTGCTGGTGAGGTGGTAATGTCAAACTCCCCTTTTTTCCGTACTGCTCAAACACTCCACTTTTTCCTTTCTTCGGGTGCGGTGGTCTGCCGCTGAAATAGTCCCCATCTCTCTTTTTGCTTATACTCTGATACCCCCCTTGGCTTTCTCCAATACATGCCTCCAGAGCTTGTGCAGCCTCAATCAACTCCCTCACCGATTTAAATCGCAAGGCGATCAATCCTTGTCTCAAATCCTGTCGTAACCCATCTCTCAACTTTTCAATCATATGTTCCTCTGTCGGCACATAATGTGGGGCGAACAATGAAAGGTCATGAAATCTCCTTTCGTACTCCAATACAGACATATCACCCTGTCTCAATGCCAAGAACTCTTGTTCTTTCACCTTGCGATGATACTTGGAATAAAACTGATTCTCAAACTCTGTCTTGAAATCACTCCAAGTTAGTGTCTCAGTCGCACGCCTCAACTGAACTGTTTCCCACCATGTCATGGCCCTATCAGACAGTAACTGGGATGCACAATTTACCCTCAAACCCTCGGGTATGCTTATTTGAATCATTGTCTTTTCTACCTTCCTGATCCATCTTCCAGCTATTTCTGCATCTTGTTCCCCCATGTACGGTTCACAGCCCATTTCCCTCATACTCTTAACTAGTCGCACCAGTGGTACCACATTATCCATGGTCATGCTAGTCGTAGGGGCTGCTGGTGGAATCTGCGTGGTGGGAGTTGTTTGTGCCGCTGAACTAGCCATGCCCTCCATCACTGCTTTAACTATTTGTACAAGGAATCCCGCATCTACATATTGTGGGGGCACACCAGTTGGAACAGCAGATGGTTGTGCTTCAGTTCTTTCTCGCTGCTCTGTTGCCACGGGGGGTGTTCCCTCTGTTTGATTAGGCCTCGAGCCTTCCCCCGCCACCGTATCTTCCCCCTGCAGGGTTTCGGGTGGTATAATCGGAGCATGAGATGCCGTATCATCTAAGGGGTCTTCGTCTTGCCAACCTTGGGCACCTCGGTTCACGCCCCTCCTTTCTAAGGAGGGCGGCTCAGTTCGTGTCCCTTGTCGGGTGCGTACCATCCTGAAATTCATCACAACAACACATTTATTAATGATCCTCAGGATCCATACCAAGTGCTCTGATACCAACTGTAACAACCCGGCTTTCCAAGCCCAACACAAACAGTAAATTTTTTTTTTTTTATATATATATATTTAATCAACATGGTGCCGGAAATCAAAGAACTTGAATTCTTACATCATCAAAAATACAATCCATACAATCACCATTTCATTTAAGAGTGAATCTTACACAAGCACATAATATTAAGTTGCATGATTTGAAGTTCGTATTAAAATATATACATGGACATGAGTTTGCATTCTTATCCTACTAATAGTCATCACAATTTTAAACAAAAAGGATCTAATAAAAGTTATACATTTAGTACATTGATCCATACAAAATACATTGTGATTTAAGATACATCTACATAGTTCCTTGCAAAAGTAGGTTCCCGTGTATCGGGTTTCCTAGACATCTCGTTGGTGTGAAGTCCCTGCAGCAGTACAAACATTTAAGAGAATGCAAATATTTAATAATAATAAGAACGGTAACTCACGGTTTGGCAATTAAATAAAACATTAACAATTATAATTTCTTCATGTATTTGCTACAACAACTAGTAGTACATATAGATACACAAGTTTTCGGATGCCATTCGCCAAAACTAGTCATTCATTTGTGTCGGCCATCCATGGCGAAAGCTGCATCGCTGCCGATCCAGAATCGGCAGCGGAATCTGCGTCGCTGCCGATTTCTGTATCGGCAGCGGAATCTGCGTCGCTGCCGATCCAGAATCGGCAGCGGAATCTGCGTCGCTGCCGATCCAGAATCGGCAGCAGAAATCTGCGTCGCTGCCGATTTCTGTATCGGCAGCAGAATCTGCGTCGCTGCCGATCCAGAATCGGCAGCAGAATCTGCGTCGCTGCCGATTTCTGTATCGGCAGCAGAATCTGCGTCGCTGCCGATCCAGAATCGGCAGCAGAATCTGCGTCGCTGCCGATTTCTGTATCGGCAGCAGAATCTGCGTCGCTGCCGATCCAGAATCGGCAGCGGAATCTGCGTCGCTGCCGATTTCTGTATCGGCAGCAGAATCACTCTTTTATCCCGGCCATCCATCCGTTTGGATGCCATTAGCCGAAGCTAATCAGTCCTTCATCTCGGCCATCCATTCGGACGCCATTAGCCAAAGCTAATCATTCTTTGTCCCGGCCATCCGTTTGGATGCCATTAGCCGAAGCTAATCACTCCTTTGTCCCGGCCATCCTTTCGGATGCCATTAGCCGAAGCTAATCATTCTTTTGTCCCGGCCATCCCTTCGGATGCCATTAGCCGAAGCTAATCATTCATTTTTTTTTTTGTCCCGGCCATCCGTTCGGACGCCATTAGCCGAAGCTAATCATTCTTTGTCCCGGCCATCCGTTTGGATGCCATTAGCCGAAGCTAATCACTCTTTTGTCCCGGCCATCCATTCGGATGCCATTAGCCGAAGCTAATCAATCTTTAATCAACATTTAAGCGTTCATCAATCTAATATCGGTTCTAACAATATGATAGTACTCAAGTTAAAATATTTCAAGATTCAACGTAAGAAAAAGGAAGGTGCAAGTCACCTACCTGCTCCACCTGTGGGTCGATCCTGTCTTGATGATGGTCCAATCCCGACCGCACCACCTAAGACATCAATAGTCACAAATCAGCACAGTTGCATTTATTTTATTTTTGAATCATACTCATCATCACACTTATTTCAAGAGTTCATATGTTCACATTCAAGTGTTCCATATTTTACACTATCATAACATGAGATTGTTACTAGCATTCAAGTCATTCCTGCCTAGGAGGCTTATTGTAGGAATTCGGCAGCGAGAACTGGTTCGCTGCGGGCTGCCAGTTCGGCAGCGACCACTGTTTCGCTGGCGGCAGCCAGTTCGGCAGCGAAAACTGCATCGCTGTTGGTGCCGCAGTTTCGCTGCACAACGCACAACTTGGCAGCGAATATCAATTCGCTGCAGGAAGTTCAGTCGCGGCAGCGAAACATAATTTCGTGATATTCGCTGCAGCAGGTTCAGTTGCGGCAGCGAAACAGAATTTCGCTGCGCAACACAAAAATCGGCAGCGAATATCAATTCGCTGCAGCAGGTTCAGTTGCGGCAGCGAAACAGAATTTCGCTGCGCAACACACAAATCGGCAGCGAATATCAATTCGCTGCAGCAGGTTCAGTTGCGGCAGCGAAGCAGAATTTCGCTGCGCAACACACAAATCGGCAGCGAATCTCAATTCGCTGCAGGAGGTTCAGTTGCGGCAGCGAAGCAGAATTTCGCTGCGCAACACACAAATCGGCAGCGAATATCAATTCGCTGCAGCAGGTTCAGTTGCGGCAGCGAAACAGAATTTCGCTGCGCAACACACAAATCGGCAGCGAATATCAATTCGCTGCAGCAGGTTCAGTTGCGGCAGCGAAACATAATTTCGTGATATTCGCTGCAGCAGGTTCAGTTGCGGCAGCGAAACAGAATTTCGCTGCGCAACACACAAATCGGCAGCGAATATCAATTCGCTGCAGCAGGTTCAGTTGCGGCAGCGAAGCAGAATTTCGCTGCGCAACACACAAATCGGCAGCGAATCTCAATTCGCTGCAGGAGGTTCAGTTGCGGCAGCGAAGCAGAATTTCGCTGCGCAACACACAAATCGGCAGCGAATCTCAATTCGCTGCAGGAGGTTCAGTTGCGGCAGCGAAGCAGAATTTCGCTGCGCAACACACAAATCGGCAGCGAATATCAATTCGCTGCAGGAGGTTCAGTTGCGGCAGCGAAACAGAATTTCGCTGCGCAACACACAAATCGGCAGCGAATATCAATTCGCTGCAGCAGGTTCAGTTGCGGCAGCGAAACAGAATTTCGCTGCGCAACACACAAATCAGCAGCGAATATCAATTCGCTGCAGCAGGTTCAGTTGCGGCAGCGAAACAGAATTTCGCTGCGCAACACACAAATCGGCAGCGAATATCAATTCGCTGCAGCAGGTTCAGTTGCGGCAGCGAAACAGAATTTCGCTGCGCAACACACAAATCGGCAGCGAATATCAATTCGCTGCAGGAGGTTCCGTTGCGGCAGCGAAACAGAATTTCGCAACTCGGAACCATCAATTTCAGCACATAGTTCTTCAACAAAATTCCAGCAATAACATCACAGCAAAACACATTAAATTCCAGCACTAACATCACAGCAGAACACATTAAATTCCAGCAAGAACTTCACAGCAGAACACATTAAATTCCAGCACTAACATCACAGCAGAACACATTAAATTCCAGCAACAATCATCACAACAGAACACATTAATTCCAGCAGCAACGTCTCAACAGAACACATTTAATTTCAGCACCAACATCACAGCAGAAACACATTCATTCCAGCAGAACACACACACATGCATGCTGGCTTACCCCATAATTAAAGCCAGCTTCTACCATAATTGTTAGATGTTCTGAAATTGACTTTATTTCACTTCTGTTTGCTAGATCTCCTAGTTAATTTCAGTTTCCCCCATAGTTGGCTTAAGTCTTAGATTAATTTTTCTTAGGGCTTTTCTTCTTCATTTTCGTTTTTGATCTTAAGGGGGAGAGGAAAGGGAGTTCCATGACCCATACCTTCTGATTTTAACCAAGTTTGAGGAAGGTTTGACACTATTCTTTTCTCTTCAGCTGCTGGTTCTCCTCCTTCTTCTTCCTCTCACGTTTTCCAGCTCTCTTTTTCCTCTCCTCTATGCAGCTGCCCACTCCTCTCTCAAGTTCTCATCTCTCCCTCACAAGCTCACAAGACACTCTACTAGTTTGATTCACGTTTTTGATGTGAAAGGGGAAGGGAAGAATGACATGCAGCTGCTGGTTTGGGAAGAAGATGGGTCCTTCTCTCTCCCCTCTTTGTATTTATACTACCCATCAAATGAATTGGGTTGTTTGGGGGTGGGTTTAGGTGTGTCCTTATCCTTGTTTGGTTTATCTAAAACCAGTTTTTTTTCACCCCTCCCTCCCAGCTGTGCATCACTGTTGATTGAGAATTCGGCAGCCCAAAACTGCGTCGCTGCCGATTTCTGCATCGGCAGCGAAAACTGCGTCGCTGCCCAATCCAGAATCGGCAGCGAAAACTGCGTCGCTGCCGATTTCTGCATCGGCAGCGAAATCTGCGTCGCTGCCGATTTCTGCATCGGCAGCGAAAACTGCGTCGCTGCCGATTTCTGCATCGGCAGCGAAAACTGCGTTCATCACCATCTTTCTCTCTCTCTTTCTCTTTATATACATATATATATATATATATATATATATATATATATATAGACGTATATATATTTTCGTTTGGGTGTTTACAGCGAAACTCACCGAGTCGAAGCTTTTCGCCGTTTGCGGAAAAAAGTCTGATGTAGAACAAGTAGCAGAAGCATACATGGTCAAGATGGATCACCTGAAATTCAAAGGCAACTGAATTTCGGAAACCGGGGCATCGAAGTCGGAATGCCATGAAACTCACCGAGTCAAAGCGTTTCGCCGTTTGCGGAAGAAAGTCTGATGTAGAACAAATAGCAGAAGCATACATGCTCAAGAGGGATCACCCGAAATTCAAAGGCAACTGAATTTCGGCAACCGGGGCATCGAAGTCGTAATGCCGCGAAACTCACCGACTCAAAGCGTTTCCTCGTTTGCGGAAGAAAGTCTGATGTAGAACAAGTAGCAGAAGCATACATGCTCAAGAGGGATCACCCGAAATTCAAAGGCAACTGAATTTCGGCAACCGGGGCATCGAAGTCGGAATGCCGCGAAACTCACCGAGTCGAAGCTTTTCGTCGTTTGCGGAAAAAAGTCTGATGTAGAACAAGTAGCAGAAGCATACATGGTCAAGATGGATCACCCGAAATTCAAAGGCAACTGAATTTCAGCAACCGGGGGATCGAAGTCGGAATGCCGCGAAACTCACCGAGTCAAAGCGTTTCGCCGTTTGTGGAAGAAAGTCTGATGTAGAACAAATAGCAGAAGCATACATCCCCAAGATGGATCACCCGAAATTCAAAGGCAACTAAATTTCGGCAACCGGGGCATCGAAGTCGGAATGCCATGAAACTCACCGACTCAAAGCGTTTCGCCGTTTGTGGAAGAAAGTCTGATGTAGAACAAGTAGCAGAAGCATACATGCTCAAGAGGGATCACCCGAAATTCAAAGGCAACTGAATTTTGGCAACCGGGGCATCGAAGTCGTAATGCCGCGAAACTCACCGACTCAAAGCGTTTCCTCGTTTGCGGAAAAAAGTCTGATGTAGAACAAGTAGCAGAAGCATACATGCTCAAGATGGATCACCTGAAATTCAAAGGCAACTGAATTTCGGCAAACGGGGCATCGAAGTCGGAATGCCGCGAAACTCACCGACTCAAAGCGTTTCGTCGTTTGGGGAAGAAAGTCTGATGTAGAACAAGTAGCAGAAGCATACATGCTCAAGAGGGATCACCCGAAATTCAAAGGCAACTGAATTTCGGCAACCGGGGGATCGAAGTCGGAATGCCGCGAAACTCACCGACTCCAAGCTTTTCCCTGTTTGCGGAAAAAAGTCTGATGTAGAACAAGTAGCAGAAGCATACATGGTCAAGATGGATCACCTGAAATTCAAAGGCAACTGAATTTCGGAAACCGGGGGATCGAAGTCGGAATGCCGCGAAACTCACCGAGTCAAAGCGTTTCGCCGTTTGTGGAAGAAAGTCTGATGTAGAACAAATAGCAGAAGCATACATCCCCAAGATGGATCACCCAAAATTCAAAGGCAACTGAATTTCGGCAACCGGGGCATCGAAGTCGGAATGCCATGAAACTCACCGACTCAAAGCGTTTCGCCGTTTGCGGAAGAAAGTCTGATGTAGAACAAGTAGCAGAAGCATACATGCTCAAGAGGGATCACCCGAAATTCAAACGCAACTGAATTTCGGCAACCGGGGCATCGAAGTCGTAATGCCGCGAAACTCACCGAGTCGAAGCTTTTCCCTGTTTGCGGAAAAAAGTCTGATGTAGAACAAGTAGCAGAAGCATACATGCTCAAGTGGGATCACCCGAAATTCAAAGGCAACTGAATTTCAGCAACCGGGGCATCGAAGTCGGAATGCCGCGAAACTCACCGACTCGAAGCGTTTCGTCGTTTGCGGAAAAAAGTCTGATGTAGAAGAAGTAGCAGAAGCATACATGGTCAAGATGGATCACCTGAAATTCAAAGGCAACTGAATTTCGGCAACCGGGGGATCGAAGGCGGAATGCCGCGAAACTCACCGAGTCAAAGCGTTTCGCCGTTTGTGGAAGAAAGTCTGATGTAGAACAAATAGCAGAAGCATACATCCCCAAGATGGATCACCCGAAATTCAAAGGCAACTGAATTTCGGCAACCGGGGCATCGAAGTCGGAATGCCATGAAACTCACCGACTCAAAGTGTTTCGCCGTTTGCGGAAGAAAGTCTGATGTAGAACAAGTAGCAGAAGCATACATGCTCAAGAGGGATCACCCGAAATTCAAAGGCAACTGAATTTCGGCAACCGGGGCATCGAAGTCGGAATGCCGCGAAACTCACCGAGTCGAAGCTTTTCGTCGTTTGCGGAAAAAAGTCTGATGTAGAACAAGTAGCAGAAGCATACATGGTCAAGATGGATCACCCGAAATTCAAAGGCAACTGAATTTCGGCAACCGGGGCATCGAAGTCGGAATGCCATGAAACTCACCGACTCAAAGCGTTTCGCCGTTTGTGGAAGAAAGTCTGATGTAGAACAAATAGCAGAAGCATACATCCCCAAGATGGATCACCCGAAATTCAAAGGCAACTGAATTTCGGCAACCGGGGCATCGAAGTCGGAATGCCATGAAACTCACCGACTCAAAGCGTTTCGCCGTTTGCGGAAGAAAGTCTGATGTAGAACAAATAGCAGAAGCATACATCCCCAAGATGGATCACCCGAAATTCAAAGGCAACTGAATTTCGGCAACCGGGGCATCGAAGTCGGAATGCCATGAAACTCACCGACTCAAAGCGTTTCGCCGTTTGCGGAAGAAAGTCTGATGTAGAACAAGTAGCAGAAGCATACATGCTCAAGAGGGATCACCCGAAATTCAAAGGCAACTGAATTTCGGCAACCGGGGCATCGAAGTCGTAATGCCGCGAAACTCACCGACTCAAAGCGTTTCCTCGTTTGCGGAAGAAAGTCTGATGTAGAACAAGTAGCAGAAGCATACATGGTCAAGATGGATCACCCGAAATTCAAAGGCAACTGAATTTCGGCAACCGGGGGATCGAAGTCGGAATGCCGCGAAACTCACCGAGTCAAAGCGTTTCGCCGTTTGTGGAAGAAAGTCTGATGTAGAACAAATAGCAGAAGCATACATCCCCAAGATGGATCACCCGAAATTCAAAGGCAACTGAATTTCGGCAACCGGGGCATCGAAGTCGGAATGCCATGAAACTCACCGACTCAAAGCGTTTCGCCGTTTGCGGAAGAAAGTCTGATGTAGAACAAGTAGCAGAAGCATACATGCTCAAGAGGGATCACCCGAAATTCAAAGGCAACTGAATTTCGGCAACCGGGGCATCGAAGTCGGAATGCCGCGAAACTCACCGAGTCGAAGCTTTTCGTCGTTTGCGGAAAAAAGTCTGATGTAGAACAAGTAGCAGAAGCATACATGGTCAAGATGGATCACCCGAAATTCAAAGGCAACTGAATTTCAGCAACCGGGGGATCGATGTCGGAATGCCGCGAAACTCCACGAGTCAAAGCGTTTCGCCGTTTGGGGAAGAAAGTCTGATGTAGAACAAATAGCAGAAGCATACATCCCCAAGATGGATCACCCGAAATTCAAAGGCAACTGAATTTCGGCAACCGGGGCATCGAAGTCGGAATGCCATGAAACTCACCGACTCAAAGCGTTTCGCCATTTGCGGAAGAAAGTCTGATGTAGAACAAGTAGCAGAAGCATACATGCTCAAGAGGGATCACCCGAAATTCAAAGGCAACTGAATTTCGGCAACCGGGGCATCGAAGTCGTAATGCCGCGAAACTCACCGACTCAAAGCGTTTCCTCGTTTGCGGAAGAAAGTCTGATGTAGAACAAGTAGCAGAAGCATACATGCTCAAGAGGGATCACCCGAAATTCAAAGGCAACTGAATTTCGGCAACCGGGGCATCGAAGTCGGAATGCCGCGAAACTCACCGAGTCGAAGCTTTTCGTCGTTTGCGGAAAAAAGTCTGATGTAGAACAAGTAGCAGAAGCATACATGGTCAAGATGGATCACCCGAAATTCAAAGGCAACTGAATTTCGGCAACCGGGGGATCGAAGTCGGAATGCCGCGAAACTCACCGAGTCAAAGCGTTTCGCCGTTTGTGGAAGAAAGTCTCATGTAGAACAAATAGCAGAAGCATACATCCCCAAGATGGATCACCCGAAATTCAAAGGCAACTGAATTTCGGCAACCGGGGCATCGAAGTCGGAATGCCATGAAACTCACCGACTCAAAGCGTTTCGCCGTTTGCGGAAGAAAGTCTGATGTAGAACAAGTAGCAGAAGCATACATGCTCAAGAGGGATCACCCGAAATTCAAAGGCAACTGAATTTCGGCAACCGGGGCATCGAAGTCGGAATGCCGCGAAACTCACCGAGTCGAAGCTTTTCGTCGTTTGCGGAAAAAAGTCTGATGTAGAACAAGTAGCAGAAGCATACATGGTCAAGATGGATCACCCGAAATTCAAAGGCAACTGAATTTCAGCAACCGGGGGATCGAAGTCGGAATGCCGCGAAACTCACCGAGTCAAAGCGTTTCGCCGTTTGTGGAAGAAAGTCTGATGTAGAACAAATAGCAGAAGCATACATCCCCAAGATGGATCACCCGAAATTCAAAGGCAACTGAATTTCGGCAACCGGGGCATCGAAGTCGGAATGCCATGAAACTCACCGACTCAAAGCGTTTCGCCGTTTGCGGAAGAAAGTCTGATGTAGAACAAGTAGCAGAAGCATACATGCTCAAGAGGGATCACCCGAAATTCAAACGCAACTGAATTTCGGCAACCGGGGCATCGAAGTCGTAATGCCGCGAAACTCACCGACTCAAAGCGTTTCCTCGTTTGCGGAAGAAAGTCTGATGTAGAACAAGTAGCAGAAGCATACATGCTCAAGAGGGATCACCCGAAATTCAAAGGCAACTTAAGTTCGGCAACCGGGGCATCGAAGTCGGAATGCCGCGAAACTCACCGAGTCGAAGCTTTTCGCCGTTTGCGGAAAAAAGTTTGATGTAGAACAAGTAGCAGAAGCATACATGGTCAAGATGGATCACCCGAAATTCAAAGGCAACTGAATTTCGGCAACCGGGGGATCGAAGTCGGAATGCCGCGAAACTCACCGAGTCGAAGCTTTTCGCCGTTTGCGGAAAAAAGTCTGATGTAGAACAAGTTAGCAGAATGCATTAGACATGAGTCAAGATGGATCACCACCCGAAATTCAAAGGCAACTGAATTTCAGGCA
The DNA here is from genome assembly GCA_029228515.1 of Populus alba x Populus x berolinensis. Taxonomy (NCBI): domain Eukaryota; kingdom Viridiplantae; phylum Streptophyta; class Magnoliopsida; order Malpighiales; family Salicaceae; genus Populus; species Populus alba x Populus x berolinensis. Next base: position 3,299,700 of record CM055351.1, on the reverse strand, counting down.
AACCGGGGGATCGAAGTCGGAATGCCGCGAAACTCACCGAGTCAAAGCGTTTCGCCGTTTGCGGAAGAAAGTCTGATGTAGAACAAGTAGCAGAAGCATACATGCTCAAGAGGGATCACCCGAAATTCAAAGGCAACTGAATTTCGGCAACCGGGGCATCGAAGTCGGAATGCCGCGAAACTCACCGAGTCAAAGCGTTTCGCCGTTTGCGGAAGAAAGTCTGATGTAGAACAAGTAGCAGAAGCATACATGCTCAAGAGGGATCACCCGAAATTCAAAGGCAACTGAATTTCGGCAACCGGGGCATCGAAGTCGGAATGCCGCGAAACTCACCGAGTCAAAGCGTTTCGCCGTTTGCGGAAGAAGTCTGATGTAGAACAAGTAGCAGAAGCATACATGCTCAAGAGGGATCACCCGAAATTCAAAGGCAACTGAATTTCGGCAACCGGGGCATCGAAGTCGGAATGCCGCGAAACTCACCGAGTCAAAGCGTTTCGCCGTTTGCGGAAGAAAGTCTGATGTAGAACAAGTAGCAGAAGCATACATGCTCAAGAGGGATCACCCGAAATTCAAAGGCAACTGAATTTCGGCAACCGGGGCATCGAAGTCGGAATGCCGCGAAACTCACCGAGTCAAAGCGTTTCGCCGTTTGCGGAAGAAAGTCTGATGTAGAACAAGTAGCAGAAGCATACATGCTCAAGAGGGATCACCCGAAATTCAAAGGCAACTGAATTTCGGCAACCGGGGCATCGAAGTCGGAATGCCGCGAAACTCACCGAGTCAAAGCGTTTCGCCGTTTGCGGAAGAAAGTCTGATGTAGAACAAGTAGCAGAAGCATACATGCTCAAGAGGGATCACCCGAAATTCAAAGGCAACTGAATTTCGGCAACCGGGGCATCGAAGTCGGAATGCCGCGAAACTCACCGAGTCAAAGCGTTTCGCCGTTTGCGGAAGAAAGTCTGATGTAGAACAAGTAGCAGAAGCATACATGCTCAAGAGGGATCACCCGAAATTCAAAGGCAACTGAATTTCGGCAACCGGGGCATCGAAGTCGGAATGCCGCGAAACTCACCGAGTCAAAGCGTTTCGCCGTTTGCGGAAGAAAGTCTGATGTAGAACAAGTAGCAGAAGCATACATGCTCAAGAGGGATCACCCGAAATTCAAAGGCAACTGAATTTCGGCAACCGGGGCATCGAAGTCGGAATGCCGCGAAACTCACCGAGTCAAAGCGTTTCGCCGTTTGCGGAAGAAAGTCTGATGTAGAACAAGTAGCAGAAGCATACATGCTCAAGAGGGATCACCCGAAATTCAAAGGCAACTGAATTTCGGCAACCGGGGCATCGAAGTCGGAATGCCGCGAAACTCACCGAGTCAAAGCGTTTCGCCGTTTGCGGAAGAAAGTCTGATGTAGAACAAGTAGCAGAAGCATACATGCTCAAGAGGGATCACCCGAAATTCAAAGGCAACTGAATTTCGGCAACCGGGGCATCGAAGTCGGAATGCCGCGAAACTCACCGAGTCAAAGCGTTTCGCCGTTTGCGGAAGAAAGTCTGATGTAGAACAAGTAGCAGAAGCATACATGCTCAAGAGGGATCACCCGAAATTCAAAGGCAACTGAATTTCGGCAACCGGGGCATCGAAGTCGGAATGCCGCGAAACTCACCGAGTCAAAGCGTTTCGCCGTTTGCGGAAGAAAGTCTGATGTAGAACAAGTAGCAGAAGCATACATGCTCAAGAGGGATCACCCGAAATTCAAAGGCAACTGAATTTCGGCAACCGGGGCATCGAAGTCGGAATGCCGCGAAACTCACCGAGTCAAAGCGTTTCGCCGTTTGCGGAAGAAAGTCTGATGTAGAACAAGTAGCAGAAGCATACATGCTCAAGAGGGATCACCCGAAATTCAAAGGCAACTGAATTTCGGCAACCGGGGCATCGAAGTCGGAATGCCGCGAAACTCACCGAGTCAAAGCGTTTCGCCGTTTGCGGAAGAAAGTCTGATGTAGAACAAGTAGCAGAAGCATACATGCTCAAGAGGGATCACCCGAAATTCAAAGGCAACTGAATTTCGGCAACCGGGGCATCGAAGTCGGAATGCCGCGAAACTCACCGAGTCAAAGCGTTTCGCCGTTTGCGGAAGAAAGTCTGATGTAGAACAAGTAGCAGAAGCATACATGCTCAAGAGGGATCACCCGAAATTCAAAGGCAACTGAATTTCGGCAACCGGGGCATCGAAGTCGGAATGCCGCGAAACTCACCGAGTCAAAGCGTTTCGCCGTTTGCGGAAGAAAGTCTGATGTAGAACAAGTAGCAGAAGCATACATGCTCAAGAGGGATCACCCGAAATTCAAAGGCAACTGAATTTCGGCAACCGGGGCATCGAAGTCGGAATGCCGCGAAACTCACCGAGTCAAAGCGTTTCGCCGTTTGCGGAAGAAGTCTGATGTAGAACAAGTAGCAGAAGCATACATGCTCAAGAGGGATCACCCGAAATTCAAAGGCAACTGAATTTCGGCAACCGGGGCATCGAAGTCGGAATGCCGCGAAACTCACCGAGTCAAAGCGTTTCGCCGTTTGCGGAAGAAAGTCTGATGTAGAACAAGTAGCAGAAGCATACATGCTCAAGAGGGATCACCCGAAATTCAAAGGCAACTGAATTTCGGCAACCGGGGCATCGAAGTCGGAATGCCGCGAAACTCACCGAGTCAAAGCGTTTCGCCGTTTGCGGAAGAAAGTCTGATGTAGAACAAGTAGCAGAAGCATACATGCTCAAGAGGGATCACCCGAAATTCAAAGGCAACTGAATTTCGGCAACCGGGGCATCGAAGTCGGAATGCCGCGAAACTCACCGAGTCAAAGCGTTTCGCCGTTTGCGGAAGAAAGTCTGATGTAGAACAAGTAGCAGAAGCATACATGCTCAAGAGGGATCACCCGAAATTCAAAGGCAACTGAATTTCGGCAACCGGGGCATCGAAGTCGGAATGCCGCGAAACTCACCGAGTCAAAGCGTTTCGCCGTTTGCGGAAGAAAGTCTGATGTAGAACAAGTAGCAGAAGCATACATGCTCAAGAGGGATCACCCGAAATTCAAAGGCAACTGAATTTCGGCAACCGGGGCATCGAAGTCGGAATGCCGCGAAACTCACCGAGTCAAAGCGTTTCGCCGTTTGCGGAAGAAAGTCTGATGTAGAACAAGTAGCAGAAGCATACATGCTCAAGAGGGATCACCCGAAATTCAAAGGCAACTGAATTTCGGCAACCGGGGCATCGAAGTCGGAATGCCGCGAAACTCACCGAGTCAAAGCGTTTCGCCGTTTGCGGAAGAAAGTCTGATGTAGAACAAGTAGCAGAAGCATACATGCTCAAGAGGGATCACCCGAAATTCAAAGGCAACTGAATTTCGGCAACCGGGGCATCGAAGTCGGAATGCCGCGAAACTCACCGAGTCAAAGCGTTTCGCCGTTTGCGGAAGAAAGTCTGATGTAGAACAAGTAGCAGAAGCATACATGCTCAAGAGGGATCACCCGAAATTCAAAGGCAACTGAATTTCGGCAACCGGGGCATCGAAGTCGGAATGCCGCGAAACTCACCGAGTCAAAGCGTTTCGCCGTTTGCGGAAGAAAGTCTGATGTAGAACAAGTAGCAGAAGCATACATGCTCAAGAGGGATCACCCGAAATTCAAAGGCAACTGAATTTCGGCAACCGGGGCATCGAAGTCGGAATGCCGCGAAACTCACCGAGTCAAAGCGTTTCGCCGTTTGCGGAAGAAAGTCTGATGTAGAACAAGTAGCAGAAGCATACATGCTCAAGAGGGATCACCCGAAATTCAAAGGCAACTGAATTTCGGCAACCGGGGCATCGAAGTCGGAATGCCGCGAAACTCACCGAGTCAAAGCGTTTCGCCGTTTGCGGAAGAAAGTCTGATGTAGAACAAGTAGCAGAAGCATACATGCTCAAGAGGGATCACCCGAAATTCAAAGGCAACTGAATTTCGGCAACCGGGGCATCGAAGTCGGAATGCCGCGAAACTCACCGAGTCAAAGCGTTTCGCCGTTTGCGGAAGAAAGTCTGATGTAGAACAAGTAGCAGAAGCATACATGCTCAAGAGGGATCACCCGAAATTCAAAGGCAACTGAATTTCGGCAACCGGGGCATCGAAGTCGGAATGCCGCGAAACTCACCGAGTCAAAGCGTTTCGCCGTTTGCGGAAGAAAGTCTGATGTAGAACAAGTAGCAGAAGCATACATGCTCAAGAGGGATCACCCGAAATTCAAAGGCAACTGAATTTCGGCAACCGGGGCATCGAAGTCGGAATGCCGCGAAACTCACCGAGTCAAAGCGTTTCGCCGTTTGCGGAAGAAAGTCTGATGTAGAACAAGTAGCAGAAGCATACATGCTCAAGAGGGATCACCCGAAATTCAAAGGCAACTGAATTTCGGCAACCGGGGCATCGAAGTCGGAATGCCGCGAAACTCACCGAGTCAAAGCGTTTCGCCGTTTGCGGAAGAAAGTCTGATGTAGAACAAGTAGCAGAAGCATACATGCTCAAGAGGGATCACCCGAAATTCAAAGGCAACTGAATTTCGGCAACCGGGGCATCGAAGTCGGAATGCCGCGAAACTCACCGAGTCAAAGCGTTTCGCCGTTTGCGGAAGAAGTCTGATGTAGAACAAGTAGCAGAAGCATACATGCTCAAGAGGGATCACCCGAAATTCAAAGGCAACTGAATTTCGGCAACCGGGGCATCGAAGTCGGAATGCCGCGAAACTCACCGAGTCAAAGCGTTTCGCCGTTTGCGGAAGAAAGTCTGATGTAGAACAAGTAGCAGAAGCATACATGCTCAAGAGGGATCACCCGAAATTCAAAGGCAACTGAATTTCGGCAACCGGGGCATCGAAGTCGGAATGCCGCGAAACTCACCGAGTCAAAGCGTTTCGCCGTTTGCGGAAGAAAGTCTGATGTAGAACAAGTAGCAGAAGCATACATGCTCAAGAGGGATCACCCGAAATTCAAAGGCAACTGAATTTCGGCAACCGGGGCATCGAAGTCGGAATGCCGCGAAACTCACCGAGTCAAAGCGTTTCGCCGTTTGCGGAAGAAAGTCTGATGTAGAACAAGTAGCAGAAGCATACATGCTCAAGAGGGATCACCCGAAATTCAAAGGCAACTGAATTTCGGCAACCGGGGCATCGAAGTCGGAATGCCGCGAAACTCACCGAGTCAAAGCGTTTCGCCGTTTGCGGAAGAAAGTCTGATGTAGAACAAGTAGCAGAAGCATACATGCTCAAGAGGGATCACCCGAAATTCAAAGGCAACTGAATTTCGGCAACCGGGGCATCGAAGTCGGAATGCCGCGAAACTCACCGAGTCAAAGCGTTTCGCCGTTTGCGGAAGAAGTCTGATGTAGAACAAGTAGCAGAAGCATACATGCTCAAGAGGGATCACCCGAAATTCAAAGGCAACTGAATTTCGGCAACCGGGGCATCGAAGTCGGAATGCCGCGAAACTCACCGAGTCAAAGCGTTTCGCCGTTTGCGGAAGAAAGTCTGATGTAGAACAAGTAGCAGAAGCATACATGCTCAAGAGGGATCACCCGAAATTCAAAGGCAACTGAATTTCGGCAACCGGGGCATCGAAGTCGGAATGCCGCGAAACTCACCGAGTCAAAGCGTTTCGCCGTTTGCGGAAGAAAGTCTGATGTAGAACAAGTAGCAGAAGCATACATGCTCAAGAGGGATCACCCGAAATTCAAAGGCAACTGAATTTCGGCAACCGGGGCATCGAAGTCGGAATGCCGCGAAACTCACCGAGTCAAAGCGTTTCGCCGTTTGCGGAAGAAAGTCTGATGTAGAACAAGTAGCAGAAGCATACATGCTCAAGAGGGATCACCCGAAATTCAAAGGCAACTGAATTTCGGCAACCGGGGCATCGAAGTCGGAATGCCGCGAAACTCACCGAGTCAAAGCGTTTCGCCGTTTGCGGAAGAAAGTCTGATGTAGAACAAGTAGCAGAAGCATACATGCTCAAGAGGGATCACCCGAAATTCAAAGGCAACTGAATTTCGGCAACCGGGGCATCGAAGTCGGAATGCCGCGAAACTCACCGAGTCAAAGCGTTTCGCCGTTTGCGGAAGAAAGTCTGATGTAGAACAAGTAGCAGAAGCATACATGCTCAAGAGGGATCACCCGAAATTCAAAGGCAACTGAATTTCGGCAACCGGGGCATCGAAGTCGGAATGCCGCGAAACTCACCGAGTCAAAGCGTTTCGCCGTTTGCGGAAGAAAGTCTGATGTAGAACAAGTAGCAGAAGCATACATGCTCAAGAGGGATCACCCGAAATTCAAAGGCAACTGAATTTCGGCAACCGGGGCATCGAAGTCGGAATGCCGCGAAACTCACCGAGTCAAAGCGTTTCGCCGTTTGCGGAAGAAGTCTGATGTAGAACAAGTAGCAGAAGCATACATGCTCAAGAGGGATCACCCGAAATTCAAAGGCAACTGAATTTCGGCAACCGGGGCATCGAAGTCGGAATGCCGCGAAACTCACCGAGTCAAAGCGTTTCGCCGTTTGCGGAAGAAAGTCTGATGTAGAACAAGTAGCAGAAGCATACATGCTCAAGAGGGATCACCCGAAATTCAAAGGCAACTGAATTTCGGCAACCGGGGCATCGAAGTCGGAATGCCGCGAAACTCACCGAGTCAAAGCGTTTCGCCGTTTGCGGAAGAAAGTCTGATGTAGAACAAGTAGCAGAAGCATACATGCTCAAGAGGGATCACCCGAAATTCAAAGGCAACTGAATTTCGGCAACCGGGGCATCGAAGTCGGAATGCCGCGAAACTCACCGAGTCAAAGCGTTTCGCCGTTTGCGGAAGAAAGTCTGATGTAGAACAAGTAGCAGAAGCATACATGCTCAAGAGGGATCACCCGAAATTCAAAGGCAACTGAATTTCGGCAACCGGGGCATCGAAGTCGGAATGCCGCGAAACTCACCGAGTCAAAGCGTTTCGCCGTTTGCGGAAGAAAGTCTGATGTAGAACAAGTAGCAGAAGCATACATGCTCAAGAGGGATCACCCGAAATTCAAAGGCAACTGAATTTCGGCAACCGGGGCATCGAAGTCGGAATGCCGCGAAACTCACCGAGTCAAAGCGTTTCGCCGTTTGCGGAAGAAAGTCTGATGTAGAACAAGTAGCAGAAGCATACATGCTCAAGAGGGATCACCCGAAATTCAAAGGCAACTGAATTTCGGCAACCGGGGCATCGAAGTCGGAATGCCGCGAAACTCACCGAGTCAAAGCGTTTCGCCGTTTGCGGAAGAAAGTCTGATGTAGAACAAGTAGCAGAAGCATACATGCTCAAGAGGGATCACCCGAAATTCAAAGGCAACTGAATTTCGGCAACCGGGGCATCGAAGTCGGAATGCCGCGAAACTCACCGAGTCAAAGCGTTTCGCCGTTTGCGGAAGAAAGTCTGATGTAGAACAAGTAGCAGAAGCATACATGCTCAAGAGGGATCACCCGAAATTCAAAGGCAACTGAATTTCGGCAACCGGGGCATCGAAGTCGGAATGCCGCGAAACTCACCGAGTCAAAGCGTTTCGCCGTTTGCGGAAGAAAGTCTGATGTAGAACAAGTAGCAGAAGCATACATGCTCAAGAGGGATCACCCGAAATTCAAAGGCAACTGAATTTCGGCAACCGGGGCATCGAAGTCGGAATGCCGCGAAACTCACCGAGTCAAAGCGTTTCGCCGTTTGCGGAAGAAAGTCTGATGTAGAACAAGTAGCAGAAGCATACATGCTCAAGAGGGATCACCCGAAATTCAAAGGCAACTGAATTTCGGCAACCGGGGCATCGAAGTCGGAATGCCGCGAAACTCACCGAGTCAAAGCGTTTCGCCGTTTGCGGAAGAAAGTCTGATGTAGAACAAGTAGCAGAAGCATACATGCTCAAGAGGGATCACCCGAAATTCAAAGGCAACTGAATTTCGGCAACCGGGGCATCGAAGTCGGAATGCCGCGAAACTCACCGAGTCAAAGCGTTTCGCCGTTTGCGGAAGAAAGTCTGATGTAGAACAAGTAGCAGAAGCATACATGCTCAAGAGGGATCACCCGAAATTCAAAGGCAACTGAATTTCGGCAACCGGGGCATCGAAGTCGGAATGCCGCGAAACTCACCGAGTCAAAGCGTTTCGCCGTTTGCGGAAGAAAGTCTGATGTAGAACAAGTAGCAGAAGCATACATGCTCAAGAGGGATCACCCGAAATTCAAAGGCAACTGAATTTCGGCAACCGGGGCATCGAAGTCGGAATGCCGCGAAACTCACCGAGTCAAAGCGTTTCGCCGTTTGCGGAAGAAAGTCTGATGTAGAACAAGTAGCAGAAGCATACATGCTCAAGAGGGATCACCCGAAATTCAAAGGCAACTGAATTTCGGCAACCGGGGCATCGAAGTCGGAATGCCGCGAAACTCACCGAGTCAAAGCGTTTCGCCGTTTGCGGAAGAAAGTCTGATGTAGAACAAGTAGCAGAAGCATACATGCTCAAGAGGGATCACCCGAAATTCAAAGGCAACTGAATTTCGGCAACCGGGGCATCGAAGTCGGAATGCCGCGAAACTCACCGAGTCAAAGCGTTTCGCCGTTTGCGGAAGAAAGTCTGATGTAGAACAAGTAGCAGAAGCATACATGCTCAAGAGGGATCACCCGAAATTCAAAGGCAACTGAATTTCGGCAACCGGGGCATCGAAGTCGGAATGCCGCGAAACTCACCGAGTCAAAGCGTTTCGCCGTTTGCGGAAGAAAGTCTGATGTAGAACAAGTAGCAGAAGCATACATGCTCAAGAGGGATCACCCGAAATTCAAAGGCAACTGAATTTCGGCAACCGGGGCATCGAAGTCGGAATGCCGCGAAACTCACCGAGTCAAAGCGTTTCGCCGTTTGCGGAAGAAAGTCTGATGTAGAACAAGTAGCAGAAGCATACATGCTCAAGAGGGATCACCCGAAATTCAAAGGCAACTGAATTTCGGCAACCGGGGCATCGAAGTCGGAATGCCGCGAAACTCACCGAGTCAAAGCGTTTCGCCGTTTGCGGAAGAAAGTCTGATGTAGAACAAGTAGCAGAAGCATACATGCTCAAGAGGGATCACCCGAAATTCAAAGGCAACTGAATTTCGGCAACCGGGGCATCGAAGTCGGAATGCCGCGAAACTCACCGAGTCAAAGCGTTTCGCCGTTTGCGGAAGAAAGTCTGATGTAGAACAAGTAGCAGAAGCATACATGCTCAAGAGGGATCACCCGAAATTCAAAGGCAACTGAATTTCGGCAACCGGGGCATCGAAGTCGGAATGCCGCGAAACTCACCGAGTCAAAGCGTTTCGCCGTTTGCGGAAGAAAGTCTGATGTAGAACAAGTAGCAGAAGCATACATGCTCAAGAGGGATCACCCGAAATTCAAAGGCAACTGAATTTCGGCAACCGGGGCATCGAAGTCGGAATGCCGCGAAACTCACCGAGTCAAAGCGTTTCGCCGTTTGCGGAAGAAAGTCTGATGTAGAACAAGTAGCAGAAGCATACATGCTCAAGAGGGATCACCCGAAATTCAAAGGCAACTGAATTTCGGCAACCGGGGCATCGAAGTCGGAATGCCGCGAAACTCACCGAGTCAAAGCGTTTCGCCGTTTGCGGAAGAAAGTCTGATGTAGAACAAGTAGCAGAAGCATACATGCTCAAGAGGGATCACCCGAAATTCAAAGGCAACTGAATTTCGGCAACCGGGGCATCGAAGTCGGAATGCCGCGAAACTCACCGAGTCAAAGCGTTTCGCCGTTTGCGGAAGAAAGTCTGATGTAGAACAAGTAGCAGAAGCATACATGCTCAAGAGGGATCACCCGAAATTCAAAGGCAACTGAATTTCGGCAACCGGGGCATCGAAGTCGGAATGCCGCGAAACTCACCGAGTCAAAGCGTTTCGCCGTTTGCGGAAGAAAGTCTGATGTAGAACAAGTAGCAGAAGCATACATGCTCAAGAGGGATCACCCGAAATTCAAAGGCAACTGAATTTCGGCAACCGGGGCATCGAAGTCGGAATGCCGCGAAACTCACCGAGTCAAAGCGTTTCGCCGTTTGCGGAAGAAAGTCTGATGTAGAACAAGTAGCAGAAGCATACATGCTCAAGAGGGATCACCCGAAATTCAAAGGCAACTGAATTTCGGCAACCGGGGCATCGAAGTCGGAATGCCGCGAAACTCACCGAGTCAAAGCGTTTCGCCGTTTGCGGAAGAAAGTCTGATGTAGAACAAGTAGCAGAAGCATACATGCTCAAGAGGGATCACCCGAAATTCAAAGGCAACTGAATTTCGGCAACCGGGGCATCGAAGTCGGAATGCCGCGAAACTCACCGAGTCAAAGCGTTTCGCCGTTTGCGGAAGAAAGTCTGATGTAGAACAAGTAGCAGAAGCATACATGCTCAAGAGGGATCACCCGAAATTCAAAGGCAACTGAATTTCGGCAACCGGGGCATCGAAGTCGGAATGCCGCGAAACTCACCGAGTCAAAGCGTTTCGCCGTTTGCGGAAGAAAGTCTGATGTAGAACAAGTAGCAGAAGCATACATGCTCAAGAGGGATCACCCGAAATTCAAAGGCAACTGAATTTCGGCAACCGGGGCATCGAAGTCGGAATGCCGCGAAACTCACCGAGTCAAAGCGTTTCGCCGTTTGCGGAAGAAAGTCTGATGTAGAACAAGTAGCAGAAGCATACATGCTCAAGAGGGATCACCCGAAATTCAAAGGCAACTGAATTTCGGCAACCGGGGCATCGAAGTCGGAATGCCGCGAAACTCACCGAGTCAAAGCGTTTCGCCGTTTGCGGAAGAAAGTCTGATGTAGAACAAGTAGCAGAAGCATACATGCTCAAGAGGGATCACCCGAAATTCAAAGGCAACTGAATTTCGGCAACCGGGGCATCGAAGTCGGAATGCCGCGAAACTCACCGAGTCAAAGCGTTTCGCCGTTTGCGGAAGAAAGTCTGATGTAGAACAAGTAGCAGAAGCATACATGCTCAAGAGGGATCACCCGAAATTCAAAGGCAACTGAATTTCGGCAACCGGGGCATCGAAGTCGGAATGCCGCGAAACTCACCGAGTCAAAGCGTTTCGCCGTTTGCGGAAGAAGTCTGATGTAGAACAAGTAGCAGAAGCATACATGCTCAAGAGGGATCACCCGAAATTCAAAGGCAACTGAATTTCGGCAACCGGGGCATCGAAGTCGGAATGCCGCGAAACTCACCGAGTCAAAGCGTTTCGCCGTTTGCGGAAGAAAGTCTGATGTAGAACAAGTAGCAGAAGCATACATGCTCAAGAGGGATCACCCGAAATTCAAAGGCAACTGAATTTCGGCAACCGGGGCATCGAAGTCGGAATGCCGCGAAACTCACCGAGTCAAAGCGTTTCGCCGTTTGCGGAAGAAAGTCTGATGTAGAACAAGTAGCAGAAGCATACATGCTCAAGAGGGATCACCCGAAATTCAAAGGCAACTGAATTTCGGCAACCGGGGCATCGAAGTCGGAATGCCGCGAAACTCACCGAGTCAAAGCGTTTCGCCGTTTGCGGAAGAAAGTCTGATGTAGAACAAGTAGCAGAAGCATACATGCTCAAGAGGGATCACCCGAAATTCAAAGGCAACTGAATTTCGGCAACCGGGGCATCGAAGTCGGAATGCCGCGAAACTCACCGAGTCAAAGCGTTTCGCCGTTTGCGGAAGAAAGTCTGATGTAGAACAAGTAGCAGAAGCATACATGCTCAAGAGGGATCACCCGAAATTCAAAGGCAACTGAATTTCGGCAACCGGGGCATCGAAGTCGGAATGCCGCGAAACTCACCGAGTCAAAGCGTTTCGCCGTTTGCGGAAGAAAGTCTGATGTAGAACAAGTAGCAGAAGCATACATGCTCAAGAGGGATCACCCGAAATTCAAAGGCAACTGAATTTCGGCAACCGGGGCATCGAAGTCGGAATGCCGCGAAACTCACCGAGTCAAAGCGTTTCGCCGTTTGCGGAAGAAAGTCTGATGTAGAACAAGTAGCAGAAGCATACATGCTCAAGAGGGATCACCCGAAATTCAAAGGCAACTGAATTTCGGCAACCGGGGCATCGAAGTCGGAATGCCGCGAAACTCACCGAGTCAAAGCGTTTCGCCGTTTGCGGAAGAAAGTCTGATGTAGAACAAGTAGCAGAAGCATACATGCTCAAGAGGGATCACCCGAAATTCAAAGGCAACTGAATTTCGGCAACCGGGGCATCGAAGTCGGAATGCCGCGAAACTCACCGAGTCAAAGCGTTTCGCCGTTTGCGGAAGAAGTCTGATGTAGAACAAGTAGCAGAAGCATACATGCTCAAGAGGGATCACCCGAAATTCAAAGGCAACTGAATTTCGGCAACCGGGGCATCGAAGTCGGAATGCCGCGAAACTCACCGAGTCAAAGCGTTTCGCCGTTTGCGGAAGAAAGTCTGATGTAGAACAAGTAGCAGAAGCATACATGCTCAAGAGGGATCACCCGAAATTCAAAGGCAACTGAATTTCGGCAACCGGGGCATCGAAGTCGGAATGCCGCGAAACTCACCGAGTCAAAGCGTTTCGCCGTTTGCGGAAGAAAGTCTGATGTAGAACAAGTAGCAGAAGCATACATGCTCAAGAGGGATCACCCGAAATTCAAAGGCAACTGAATTTCGGCAACCGGGGCATCGAAGTCGGAATGCCGCGAAACTCACCGAGTCAAAGCGTTTCGCCGTTTGCGGAAGAAGTCTGATGTAGAACAAGTAGCAGAAGCATACATGCTCAAGAGGGATCACCCGAAATTCAAAGGCAACTGAATTTCGGCAACCGGGGCATCGAAGTCGGAATGCCGCGAAACTCACCGAGTCAAAGCGTTTCGCCGTTTGCGGAAGAAAGTCTGATGTAGAACAAGTAGCAGAAGCATACATGCTCAAGAGGGATCACCCGAAATTCAAAGGCAACTGAATTTCGGCAACCGGGGCATCGAAGTCGGAATGCCGCGAAACTCACCGAGTCAAAGCGTTTCGCCGTTTGCGGAAGAAAGTCTGATGTAGAACAAGTAGCAGAAGCATACATGCTCAAGAGGGATCACCCGAAATTCAAAGGCAACTGAATTTCGGCAACCGGGGCATCGAAGTCGGAATGCCGCGAAACTCACCGAGTCAAAGCGTTTCGCCGTTTGCGGAAGAAAGTCTGATGTAGAACAAGTAGCAGAAGCATACATGCTCAAGAGGGATCACCCGAAATTCAAAGGCAACTGAATTTCGGCAACCGGGGCATCGAAGTCGGAATGCCGCGAAACTCACCGAGTCAAAGCGTTTCGCCGTTTGCGGAAGAAAGTCTGATGTAGAACAAGTAGCAGAAGCATACATGCTCAAGAGGGATCACCCGAAATTCAAAGGCAACTGAATTTCGGCAACCGGGGCATCGAAGTCGGAATGCCGCGAAACTCACCGAGTCAAAGCGTTTCGCCGTTTGCGGAAGAAAGTCTGATGTAGAACAAGTAGCAGAAGCATACATGCTCAAGAGGGATCACCCGAAATTCAAAGGCAACTGAATTTCGGCAACCGGGGCATCGAAGTCGGAATGCCGCGAAACTCACCGAGTCAAAGCGTTTCGCCGTTTGCGGAAGAAGTCTGATGTAGAACAAGTAGCAGAAGCATACATGCTCAAGAGGGATCACCCGAAATTCAAAGGCAACTGAATTTCGGCAACCGGGGCATCGAAGTCGGAATGCCGCGAAACTCACCGAGTCAAAGCGTTTCGCCGTTTGCGGAAGAAAGTCTGATGTAGAACAAGTAGCAGAAGCATACATGCTCAAGAGGGATCACCCGAAATTCAAAGGCAACTGAATTTCGGCAACCGGGGCATCGAAGTCGGAATGCCGCGAAACTCACCGAGTCAAAGCGTTTCGCCGTTTGCGGAAGAAAGTCTGATGTAGAACAAGTAGCAGAAGCATACATGCTCAAGAGGGATCACCCGAAATTCAAAGGCAACTGAATTTCGGCAACCGGGGCATCGAAGTCGGAATGCCGCGAAACTCACCGAGTCAAAGCGTTTCGCCGTTTGCGGAAGAAGTCTGATGTAGAACAAGTAGCAGAAGCATACATGCTCAAGAGGGATCACCCGAAATTCAAAGGCAACTGAATTTCGGCAACCGGGGCATCGAAGTCGGAATGCCGCGAAACTCACCGAGTCAAAGCGTTTCGCCGTTTGCGGAAGAAAGTCTGATGTAGAACAAGTAGCAGAAGCATACATGCTCAAGAGGGATCACCCGAAATTCAAAGGCAACTGAATTTCGGCAACCGGGGCATCGAAGTCGGAATGCCGCGAAACTCACCGAGTCAAAGCGTTTCGCCGTTTGCGGAAGAAAGTCTGATGTAGAACAAGTAGCAGAAGCATACATGCTCAAGAGGGATCACCCGAAATTCAAAGGCAACTGAATTTCGGCAACCGGGGCATCGAAGTCGGAATGCCGCGAAACTCACCGAGTCAAAGCGTTTCGCCGTTTGCGGAAGAAAGTCTGATGTAGAACAAGTAGCAGAAGCATACATGCTCAAGAGGGATCACCCGAAATTCAAAGGCAACTGAATTTCGGCAACCGGGGCATCGAAGTCGGAATGCCGCGAAACTCACCGAGTCAAAGCGTTTCGCCGTTTGCGGAAGAAAGTCTGATGTAGAACAAGTAGCAGAAGCATACATGCTCAAGAGGGATCACCCGAAATTCAAAGGCAACTGAATTTCGGCAACCGGGGCATCGAAGTCGGAATGCCGCGAAACTCACCGAGTCAAAGCGTTTCGCCGTTTGCGGAAGAAAGTCTGATGTAGAACAAGTAGCAGAAGCATACATGCTCAAGAGGGATCACCCGAAATTCAAAGGCAACTGAATTTCGGCAACCGGGGCATCGAAGTCGGAATGCCGCGAAACTCACCGAGTCAAAGCGTTTCGCCGTTTGCGGAAGAAAGTCTGATGTAGAACAAGTAGCAGAAGCATACATGCTCAAGAGGGATCACCCGAAATTCAAAGGCAACTGAATTTCGGCAACCGGGGCATCGAAGTCGGAATGCCGCGAAACTCACCGAGTCAAAGCGTTTCGCCGTTTGCGGAAGAAAGTCTGATGTAGAACAAGTAGCAGAAGCATACATGCTCAAGAGGGATCACCCGAAATTCAAAGGCAACTGAATTTCGGCAACCGGGGCATCGAAGTCGGAATGCCGCGAAACTCACCGAGTCAAAGCGTTTCGCCGTTTGCGGAAGAAAGTCTGATGTAGAACAAGTAGCAGAAGCATACATGCTCAAGAGGGATCACCCGAAATTCAAAGGCAACTGAATTTCGGCAACCGGGGCATCGAAGTCGGAATGCCGCGAAACTCACCGAGTCAAAGCGTTTCGCCGTTTGCGGAAGAAAGTCTGATGTAGAACAAGTAGCAGAAGCATACATGCTCAAGAGGGATCACCCGAAATTCAAAGGCAACTGAATTTCGGCAACCGGGGCATCGAAGTCGGAATGCCGCGAAACTCACCGAGTCAAAGCGTTTCGCCGTTTGCGGAAGAAAGTCTGATGTAGAACAAGTAGCAGAAGCATACATGCTCAAGAGGGATCACCCGAAATTCAAAGGCAACTGAATTTCGGCAACCGGGGCATCGAAGTCGGAATGCCGCGAAACTCACCGAGTCAAAGCGTTTCGCCGTTTGCGGAAGAAAGTCTGATGTAGAACAAGTAGCAGAAGCATACATGCTCAAGAGGGATCACCCGAAATTCAAAGGCAACTGAATTTCGGCAACCGGGGCATCGAAGTCGGAATGCCGCGAAACTCACCGAGTCAAAGCGTTTCGCCGTTTGCGGAAGAAAGTCTGATGTAGAACAAGTAGCAGAAGCATACATGCTCAAGAGGGATCACCCGAAATTCAAAGGCAACTGAATTTCGGCAACCGGGGCATCGAAGTCGGAATGCCGCGAAACTCACCGAGTCAAAGCGTTTCGCCGTTTGCGGAAGAAAGTCTGATGTAGAACAAGTAGCAGAAGCATACATGCTCAAGAGGGATCACCCGAAATTCAAAGGCAACTGAATTTCGGCAACCGGGGCATCGAAGTCGGAATGCCGCGAAACTCACCGAGTCAAAGCGTTTCGCCGTTTGCGGAAGAAAGTCTGATGTAGAACAAGTAGCAGAAGCATACATGCTCAAGAGGGATCACCCGAAATTCAAAGGCAACTGAATTTCGGCAACCGGGGCATCGAAGTCGGAATGCCGCGAAACTCACCGAGTCAAAGCGTTTCGCCGTTTGCGGAAGAAAGTCTGATGTAGAACAAGTAGCAGAAGCATACATGCTCAAGAGGGATCACCCGAAATTCAAAGGCAACTGAATTTCGGCAACCGGGGCATCGAAGTCGGAATGCCGCGAAACTCACCGAGTCAAAGCGTTTCGCCGTTTGCGGAAGAAAGTCTGATGTAGAACAAGTAGCAGAAGCATACATGCTCAAGAGGGATCACCCGAAATTCAAAGGCAACTGAATTTCGGCAACCGGGGCATCGAAGTCGGAATGCCGCGAAACTCACCGAGTCAAAGCGTTTCGCCGTTTGCGGAAGAAGTCTGATGTAGAACAAGTAGCAGAAGCATACATGCTCAAGAGGGATCACCCGAAATTCAAAGGCAACTGAATTTCGGCAACCGGGGCATCGAAGTCGGAATGCCGCGAAACTCACCGAGTCAAAGCGTTTCGCCGTTTGCGGAAGAAAGTCTGATGTAGAACAAGTAGCAGAAGCATACATGCTCAAGAGGGATCACCCGAAATTCAAAGGCAACTGAATTTCGGCAACCGGGGCATCGAAGTCGGAATGCCGCGAAACTCACCGAGTCAAAGCGTTTCGCCGTTTGCGGAAGAAAGTCTGATGTAGAACAAGTAGCAGAAGCATACATGCTCAAGAGGGATCACCCGAAATTCAAAGGCAACTGAATTTCGGCAACCGGGGCATCGAAGTCGGAATGCCGCGAAACTCACCGAGTCAAAGCGTTTCGCCGTTTGCGGAAGAAAGTCTGATGTAGAACAAGTAGCAGAAGCATACATGCTCAAGAGGGATCACCCGAAATTCAAAGGCAACTGAATTTCGGCAACCGGGGCATCGAAGTCGGAATGCCGCGAAACTCACCGAGTCAAAGCGTTTCGCCGTTTGCGGAAGAAAGTCTGATGTAGAACAAGTAGCAGAAGCATACATGCTCAAGAGGGATCACCCGAAATTCAAAGGCAACTGAATTTCGGCAACCGGGGCATCGAAGTCGGAATGCCGCGAAACTCACCGAGTCAAAGCGTTTCGCCGTTTGCGGAAGAAGTCTGATGTAGAACAAGTAGCAGAAGCATACATGCTCAAGAGGGATCACCCGAAATTCAAAGGCAACTGAATTTCGGCAACCGGGGCATCGAAGTCGGAATGCCGCGAAACTCACCGAGTCAAAGCGTTTCGCCGTTTGCGGAAGAAAGTCTGATGTAGAACAAGTAGCAGAAGCATACATGCTCAAGAGGGATCACCCGAAATTCAAAGGCAACTGAATTTCGGCAACCGGGGCATCGAAGTCGGAATGCCGCGAAACTCACCGAGTCAAAGCGTTTCGCCGTTTGCGGAAGAAAGTCTGATGTAGAACAAGTAGCAGAAGCATACATGCTCAAGAGGGATCACCCGAAATTCAAAGGCAACTGAATTTCGGCAACCGGGGCATCGAAGTCGGAATGCCGCGAAACTCACCGAGTCAAAGCGTTTCGCCGTTTGCGGAAGAAGTCTGATGTAGAACAAGTAGCAGAAGCATACATGCTCAAGAGGGATCACCCGAAATTCAAAGGCAACTGAATTTCGGCAACCGGGGCATCGAAGTCGGAATGCCGCGAAACTCACCGAGTCAAAGCGTTTCGCCGTTTGCGGAAGAAAGTCTGATGTAGAACAAGTAGCAGAAGCATACATGCTCAAGAGGGATCACCCGAAATTCAAAGGCAACTGAATTTCGGCAACCGGGGCATCGAAGTCGGAATGCCGCGAAACTCACCGAGTCAAAGCGTTTCGCCGTTTGCGGAAGAAAGTCTGATGTAGAACAAGTAGCAGAAGCATACATGCTCAAGAGGGATCACCCGAAATTCAAAGGCAACTGAATTTCGGCAACCGGGGCATCGAAGTCGGAATGCCGCGAAACTCACCGAGTCAAAGCGTTTCGCCGTTTGCGGAAGAAAGTCTGATGTAGAACAAGTAGCAGAAGCATACATGCTCAAGAGGGATCACCCGAAATTCAAAGGCAACTGAATTTCGGCAACCGGGGCATCGAAGTCGGAATGCCGCGAAACTCACCGAGTCAAAGCGTTTCGCCGTTTGCGGAAGAAAGTCTGATGTAGAACAAGTAGCAGAAGCATACATGCTCAAGAGGGATCACCCGAAATTCAAAGGCAACTGAATTTCGGCAACCGGGGCATCGAAGTCGGAATGCCGCGAAACTCACCGAGTCAAAGCGTTTCGCCGTTTGCGGAAGAAAGTCTGATGTAGAACAAGTAGCAGAAGCATACATGCTCAAGAGGGATCACCCGAAATTCAAAGGCAACTGAATTTCGGCAACCGGGGCATCGAAGTCGGAATGCCGCGAAACTCACCGAGTCAAAGCGTTTCGCCGTTTGCGGAAGAAAGTCTGATGTAGAACAAGTAGCAGAAGCATACATGCTCAAGAGGGATCACCCGAAATTCAAAGGCAACTGAATTTCGGCAACCGGGGCATCGAAGTCGGAATGCCGCGAAACTCACCGAGTCAAAGCGTTTCGCCGTTTGCGGAAGAAAGTCTGATGTAGAACAAGTAGCAGAAGCATACATGCTCAAGAGGGATCACCCGAAATTCAAAGGCAACTGAATTTCGGCAACCGGGGCATCGAAGTCGGAATGCCGCGAAACTCACCGAGTCAAAGCGTTTCGCCGTTTGCGGAAGAAGTCTGATGTAGAACAAGTAGCAGAAGCATACATGCTCAAGAGGGATCACCCGAAATTCAAAGGCAACTGAATTTCGGCAACCGGGGCATCGAAGTCGGAATGCCGCGAAACTCACCGAGTCAAAGCGTTTCGCCGTTTGCGGAAGAAAGTCTGATGTAGAACAAGTAGCAGAAGCATACATGCTCAAGAGGGATCACCCGAAATTCAAAGGCAACTGAATTTCGGCAACCGGGGCATCGAAGTCGGAATGCCGCGAAACTCACCGAGTCAAAGCGTTTCGCCGTTTGCGGAAGAAAGTCTGATGTAGAACAAGTAGCAGAAGCATACATGCTCAAGAGGGATCACCCGAAATTCAAAGGCAACTGAATTTCGGCAACCGGGGCATCGAAGTCGGAATGCCGCGAAACTCACCGAGTCAAAGCGTTTCGCCGTTTGCGGAAGAAAGTCTGATGTAGAACAAGTAGCAGAAGCATACATGCTCAAGAGGGATCACCCGAAATTCAAAGGCAACTGAATTTCGGCAACCGGGGCATCGAAGTCGGAATGCCGCGAAACTCACCGAGTCAAAGCGTTTCGCCGTTTGCGGAAGAAAGTCTGATGTAGAACAAGTAGCAGAAGCATACATGCTCAAGAGGGATCACCCGAAATTCAAAGGCAACTGAATTTCGGCAACCGGGGCATCGAAGTCGGAATGCCGCGAAACTCACCGAGTCAAAGCGTTTCGCCGTTTGCGGAAGAAAGTCTGATGTAGAACAAGTAGCAGAAGCATACATGCTCAAGAGGGATCACCCGAAATTCAAAGGCAACTGAATTTCGGCAACCGGGGCATCGAAGTCGGAATGCCGCGAAACTCACCGAGTCAAAGCGTTTCGCCGTTTGCGGAAGAAGTCTGATGTAGAACAAGTAGCAGAAGCATACATGCTCAAGAGGGATCACCCGAAATTCAAAGGCAACTGAATTTCGGCAACCGGGGCATCGAAGTCGGAATGCCGCGAAACTCACCGAGTCAAAGCGTTTCGCCGTTTGCGGAAGAAAGTCTGATGTAGAACAAGTAGCAGAAGCATACATGCTCAAGAGGGATCACCCGAAATTCAAAGGCAACTGAATTTCGGCAACCGGGGCATCGAAGTCGGAATGCCGCGAAACTCACCGAGTCAAAGCGTTTCGCCGTTTGCGGAAGAAAGTCTGATGTAGAACAAGTAGCAGAAGCATACATGCTCAAGAGGGATCACCCGAAATTCAAAGGCAACTGAATTTCGGCAACCGGGGCATCGAAGTCGGAATGCCGCGAAACTCACCGAGTCAAAGCGTTTCGCCGTTTGCGGAAGAAAGTCTGATGTAGAACAAGTAGCAGAAGCATACATGCTCAAGAGGGATCACCCGAAATTCAAAGGCAACTGAATTTCGGCAACCGGGGCATCGAAGTCGGAATGCCGCGAAACTCACCGAGTCAAAGCGTTTCGCCGTTTGCGGAAGAAAGTCTGATGTAGAACAAGTAGCAGAAGCATACATGCTCAAGAGGGATCACCCGAAATTCAAAGGCAACTGAATTTCGGCAACCGGGGCATCGAAGTCGGAATGCCGCGAAACTCACCGAGTCAAAGCGTTTCGCCGTTTGCGGAAGAAAGTCTGATGTAGAACAAGTAGCAGAAGCATACATGCTCAAGAGGGATCACCCGAAATTCAAAGGCAACTGAATTTCGGCAACCGGGGCATCGAAGTCGGAATGCCGCGAAACTCACCGAGTCAAAGCGTTTCGCCGTTTGCGGAAGAAAGTCTGATGTAGAACAAGTAGCAGAAGCATACATGCTCAAGAGGGATCACCCGAAATTCAAAGGCAACTGAATTTCGGCAACCGGGGCATCGAAGTCGGAATGCCGCGAAACTCACCGAGTCAAAGCGTTTCGCCGTTTGCGGAAGAAAGTCTGATGTAGAACAAGTAGCAGAAGCATACATGCTCAAGAGGGATCACCCGAAATTCAAAGGCAACTGAATTTCGGCAACCGGGGCATCGAAGTCGGAATGCCGCGAAACTCACCGAGTCAAAGCGTTTCGCCGTTTGCGGAAGAAAGTCTGATGTAGAACAAGTAGCAGAAGCATACATGCTCAAGAGGGATCACCCGAAATTCAAAGGCAACTGAATTTCGGCAACCGGGGCATCGAAGTCGGAATGCCGCGAAACTCACCGAGTCAAAGCGTTTCGCCGTTTGCGGAAGAAAGTCTGATGTAGAACAAGTAGCAGAAGCATACATGCTCAAGAGGGATCACCCGAAATTCAAAGGCAACTGAATTTCGGCAACCGGGGCATCGAAGTCGGAATGCCGCGAAACTCACCGAGTCAAAGCGTTTCGCCGTTTGCGGAAGAAAGTCTGATGTAGAACAAGTAGCAGAAGCATACATGCTCAAGAGGGATCACCCGAAATTCAAAGGCAACTGAATTTCGGCAACCGGGGCATCGAAGTCGGAATGCCGCGAAACTCACCGAGTCAAAGCGTTTCGCCGTTTGCGGAAGAAAGTCTGATGTAGAACAAGTAGCAGAAGCATACATGCTCAAGAGGGATCACCCGAAATTCAAAGGCAACTGAATTTCGGCAACCGGGGCATCGAAGTCGGAATGCCGCGAAACTCACCGAGTCAAAGCGTTTCGCCGTTTGCGGAAGAAGTCTGATGTAGAACAAGTAGCAGAAGCATACATGCTCAAGAGGGATCACCCGAAATTCAAAGGCAACTGAATTTCGGCAACCGGGGCATCGAAGTCGGAATGCCGCGAAACTCACCGAGTCAAAGCGTTTCGCCGTTTGCGGAAGAAAGTCTGATGTAGAACAAGTAGCAGAAGCATACATGCTCAAGAGGGATCACCCGAAATTCAAAGGCAACTGAATTTCGGCAACCGGGGCATCGAAGTCGGAATGCCGCGAAACTCACCGAGTCAAAGCGTTTCGCCGTTTGCGGAAGAAAGTCTGATGTAGAACAAGTAGCAGAAGCATACATGCTCAAGAGGGATCACCCGAAATTCAAAGGCAACTGAATTTCGGCAACCGGGGCATCGAAGTCGGAATGCCGCGAAACTCACCGAGTCAAAGCGTTTCGCCGTTTGCGGAAGAAGTCTGATGTAGAACAAGTAGCAGAAGCATACATGCTCAAGAGGGATCACCCGAAATTCAAAGGCAACTGAATTTCGGCAACCGGGGCATCGAAGTCGGAATGCCGCGAAACTCACCGAGTCAAAGCGTTTCGCCGTTTGCGGAAGAAAGTCTGATGTAGAACAAGTAGCAGAAGCATACATGCTCAAGAGGGATCACCCGAAATTCAAAGGCAACTGAATTTCGGCAACCGGGGCATCGAAGTCGGAATGCCGCGAAACTCACCGAGTCAAAGCGTTTCGCCGTTTGCGGAAGAAAGTCTGATGTAGAACAAGTAGCAGAAGCATACATGCTCAAGAGGGATCACCCGAAATTCAAAGGCAACTGAATTTCGGCAACCGGGGCATCGAAGTCGGAATGCCGCGAAACTCACCGAGTCAAAGCGTTTCGCCGTTTGCGGAAGAAAGTCTGATGTAGAACAAGTAGCAGAAGCATACATGCTCAAGAGGGATCACCCGAAATTCAAAGGCAACTGAATTTCGGCAACCGGGGCATCGAAGTCGGAATGCCGCGAAACTCACCGAGTCAAAGCGTTTCGCCGTTTGCGGAAGAAAGTCTGATGTAGAACAAGTAGCAGAAGCATACATGCTCAAGAGGGATCACCCGAAATTCAAAGGCAACTGAATTTCGGCAACCGGGGCATCGAAGTCGGAATGCCGCGAAACTCACCGAGTCAAAGCGTTTCGCCGTTTGCGGAAGAAAGTCTGATGTAGAACAAGTAGCAGAAGCATACATGCTCAAGAGGGATCACCCGAAATTCAAAGGCAACTGAATTTCGGCAACCGGGGCATCGAAGTCGGAATGCCGCGAAACTCACCGAGTCAAAGCGTTTCGCCGTTTGCGGAAGAAAGTCTGATGTAGAACAAGTAGCAGAAGCATACATGCTCAAGAGGGATCACCCGAAATTCAAAGGCAACTGAATTTCGGCAACCGGGGCATCGAAGTCGGAATGCCGCGAAACTCACCGAGTCAAAGCGTTTCGCCGTTTGCGGAAGAAAGTCTGATGTAGAACAAGTAGCAGAAGCATACATGCTCAAGAGGGATCACCCGAAATTCAAAGGCAACTGAATTTCGGCAACCGGGGCATCGAAGTCGGAATGCCGCGAAACTCACCGAGTCAAAGCGTTTCGCCGTTTGCGGAAGAAAGTCTGATGTAGAACAAGTAGCAGAAGCATACATGCTCAAGAGGGATCACCCGAAATTCAAAGGCAACTGAATTTCGGCAACCGGGGCATCGAAGTCGGAATGCCGCGAAACTCACCGAGTCAAAGCGTTTCGCCGTTTGCGGAAGAAAGTCTGATGTAGAACAAGTAGCAGAAGCATACATGCTCAAGAGGGATCACCCGAAATTCAAAGGCAACTGAATTTCGGCAACCGGGGCATCGAAGTCGGAATGCCGCGAAACTCACCGAGTCAAAGCGTTTCGCCGTTTGCGGAAGAAAGTCTGATGTAGAACAAGTAGCAGAAGCATACATGCTCAAGAGGGATCACCCGAAATTCAAAGGCAACTGAATTTCGGCAACCGGGGCATCGAAGTCGGAATGCCGCGAAACTCACCGAGTCAAAGCGTTTCGCCGTTTGCGGAAGAAAGTCTGATGTAGAACAAGTAGCAGAAGCATACATGCTCAAGAGGGATCACCCGAAATTCAAAGGCAACTGAATTTCGGCAACCGGGGCATCGAAGTCGGAATGCCGCGAAACTCACCGAGTCAAAGCGTTTCGCCGTTTGCGGAAGAAAGTCTGATGTAGAACAAGTAGCAGAAGCATACATGCTCAAGAGGGATCACCCGAAATTCAAAGGCAACTGAATTTCGGCAACCGGGGCATCGAAGTCGGAATGCCGCGAAACTCACCGAGTCAAAGCGTTTCGCCGTTTGCGGAAGAAAGTCTGATGTAGAACAAGTAGCAGAAGCATACATGCTCAAGAGGGATCACCCGAAATTCAAAGGCAACTGAATTTCGGCAACCGGGGCATCGAAGTCGGAATGCCGCGAAACTCACCGAGTCAAAGCGTTTCGCCGTTTGCGGAAGAAGTCTGATGTAGAACAAGTAGCAGAAGCATACATGCTCAAGAGGGATCACCCGAAATTCAAAGGCAACTGAATTTCGGCAACCGGGGCATCGAAGTCGGAATGCCGCGAAACTCACCGAGTCAAAGCGTTTCGCCGTTTGCGGAAGAAAGTCTGATGTAGAACAAGTAGCAGAAGCATACATGCTCAAGAGGGATCACCCGAAATTCAAAGGCAACTGAATTTCGGCAACCGGGGCATCGAAGTCGGAATGCCGCGAAACTCACCGAGTCAAAGCGTTTCGCCGTTTGCGGAAGAAAGTCTGATGTAGAACAAGTAGCAGAAGCATACATGCTCAAGAGGGATCACCCGAAATTCAAAGGCAACTGAATTTCGGCAACCGGGGCATCGAAGTCGGAATGCCGCGAAACTCACCGAGTCAAAGCGTTTCGCCGTTTGCGGAAGAAAGTCTGATGTAGAACAAGTAGCAGAAGCATACATGCTCAAGAGGGATCACCCGAAATTCAAAGGCAACTGAATTTCGGCAACCGGGGCATCGAAGTCGGAATGCCGCGAAACTCACCGAGTCAAAGCGTTTCGCCGTTTGCGGAAGAAAGTCTGATGTAGAACAAGTAGCAGAAGCATACATGCTCAAGAGGGATCACCCGAAATTCAAAGGCAACTGAATTTCGGCAACCGGGGCATCGAAGTCGGAATGCCGCGAAACTCACCGAGTCAAAGCGTTTCGCCGTTTGCGGAAGAAAGTCTGATGTAGAACAAGTAGCAGAAGCATACATGCTCAAGAGGGATCACCCGAAATTCAAAGGCAACTGAATTTCGGCAACCGGGGCATCGAAGTCGGAATGCCGCGAAACTCACCGAGTCAAAGCGTTTCGCCGTTTGCGGAAGAAAGTCTGATGTAGAACAAGTAGCAGAAGCATACATGCTCAAGAGGGATCACCCGAAATTCAAAGGCAACTGAATTTCGGCAACCGGGGCATCGAAGTCGGAATGCCGCGAAACTCACCGAGTCAAAGCGTTTCGCCGTTTGCGGAAGAAAGTCTGATGTAGAACAAGTAGCAGAAGCATACATGCTCAAGAGGGATCACCCGAAATTCAAAGGCAACTGAATTTCGGCAACCGGGGCATCGAAGTCGGAATGCCGCGAAACTCACCGAGTCAAAGCGTTTCGCCGTTTGCGGAAGAAAGTCTGATGTAGAACAAGTAGCAGAAGCATACATGCTCAAGAGGGATCACCCGAAATTCAAAGGCAACTGAATTTCGGCAACCGGGGCATCGAAGTCGGAATGCCGCGAAACTCACCGAGTCAAAGCGTTTCGCCGTTTGCGGAAGAAAGTCTGATGTAGAACAAGTAGCAGAAGCATACATGCTCAAGAGGGATCACCCGAAATTCAAAGGCAACTGAATTTCGGCAACCGGGGCATCGAAGTCGGAATGCCGCGAAACTCACCGAGTCAAAGCGTTTCGCCGTTTGCGGAAGAAAGTCTGATGTAGAACAAGTAGCAGAAGCATACATGCTCAAGAGGGATCACCCGAAATTCAAAGGCAACTGAATTTCGGCAACCGGGGCATCGAAGTCGGAATGCCGCGAAACTCACCGAGTCAAAGCGTTTCGCCGTTTGCGGAAGAAAGTCTGATGTAGAACAAGTAGCAGAAGCATACATGCTCAAGAGGGATCACCCGAAATTCAAAGGCAACTGAATTTCGGCAACCGGGGCATCGAAGTCGGAATGCCGCGAAACTCACCGAGTCAAAGCGTTTCGCCGTTTGCGGAAGAAAGTCTGATGTAGAACAAGTAGCAGAAGCATACATGCTCAAGAGGGATCACCCGAAATTCAAAGGCAACTGAATTTCGGCAACCGGGGCATCGAAGTCGGAATGCCGCGAAACTCACCGAGTCAAAGCGTTTCGCCGTTTGCGGAAGAAGTCTGATGTAGAACAAGTAGCAGAAGCATACATGCTCAAGAGGGATCACCCGAAATTCAAAGGCAACTGAATTTCGGCAACCGGGGCATCGAAGTCGGAATGCCGCGAAACTCACCGAGTCAAAGCGTTTCGCCGTTTGCGGAAGAAAGTCTGATGTAGAACAAGTAGCAGAAGCATACATGCTCAAGAGGGATCACCCGAAATTCAAAGGCAACTGAATTTCGGCAACCGGGGCATCGAAGTCGGAATGCCGCGAAACTCACCGAGTCAAAGCGTTTCGCCGTTTGCGGAAGAAAGTCTGATGTAGAACAAGTAGCAGAAGCATACATGCTCAAGAGGGATCACCCGAAATTCAAAGGCAACTGAATTTCGGCAACCGGGGCATCGAAGTCGGAATGCCGCGAAACTCACCGAGTCAAAGCGTTTCGCCGTTTGCGGAAGAAAGTCTGATGTAGAACAAGTAGCAGAAGCATACATGCTCAAGAGGGATCACCCGAAATTCAAAGGCAACTGAATTTCGGCAACCGGGGCATCGAAGTCGGAATGCCGCGAAACTCACCGAGTCAAAGCGTTTCGCCGTTTGCGGAAGAAGTCTGATGTAGAACAAGTAGCAGAAGCATACATGCTCAAGAGGGATCACCCGAAATTCAAAGGCAACTGAATTTCGGCAACCGGGGCATCGAAGTCGGAATGCCGCGAAACTCACCGAGTCAAAGCGTTTCGCCGTTTGCGGAAGAAAGTCTGATGTAGAACAAGTAGCAGAAGCATACATGCTCAAGAGGGATCACCCGAAATTCAAAGGCAACTGAATTTCGGCAACCGGGGCATCGAAGTCGGAATGCCGCGAAACTCACCGAGTCAAAGCGTTTCGCCGTTTGCGGAAGAAAGTCTGATGTAGAACAAGTAGCAGAAGCATACATGCTCAAGAGGGATCACCCGAAATTCAAAGGCAACTGAATTTCGGCAACCGGGGCATCGAAGTCGGAATGCCGCGAAACTCACCGAGTCAAAGCGTTTCGCCGTTTGCGGAAGAAAGTCTGATGTAGAACAAGTAGCAGAAGCATACATGCTCAAGAGGGATCACCCGAAATTCAAAGGCAACTGAATTTCGGCAACCGGGGCATCGAAGTCGGAATGCCGCGAAACTCACCGAGTCAAAGCGTTTCGCCGTTTGCGGAAGAAAGTCTGATGTAGAACAAGTAGCAGAAGCATACATGCTCAAGAGGGATCACCCGAAATTCAAAGGCAACTGAATTTCGGCAACCGGGGCATCGAAGTCGGAATGCCGCGAAACTCACCGAGTCAAAGCGTTTCGCCGTTTGCGGAAGAAAGTCTGATGTAGAACAAGTAGCAGAAGCATACATGCTCAAGAGGGATCACCCGAAATTCAAAGGCAACTGAATTTCGGCAACCGGGGCATCGAAGTCGGAATGCCGCGAAACTCACCGAGTCAAAGCGTTTCGCCGTTTGCGGAAGAAGTCTGATGTAGAACAAGTAGCAGAAGCATACATGCTCAAGAGGGATCACCCGAAATTCAAAGGCAACTGAATTTCGGCAACCGGGGCATCGAAGTCGGAATGCCGCGAAACTCACCGAGTCAAAGCGTTTCGCCGTTTGCGGAAGAAAGTCTGATGTAGAACAAGTAGCAGAAGCATACATGCTCAAGAGGGATCACCCGAAATTCAAAGGCAACTGAATTTCGGCAACCGGGGCATCGAAGTCGGAATGCCGCGAAACTCACCGAGTCAAAGCGTTTCGCCGTTTGCGGAAGAAAGTCTGATGTAGAACAAGTAGCAGAAGCATACATGCTCAAGAGGGATCACCCGAAATTCAAAGGCAACTGAATTTCGGCAACCGGGGCATCGAAGTCGGAATGCCGCGAAACTCACCGAGTCAAAGCGTTTCGCCGTTTGCGGAAGAAAGTCTGATGTAGAACAAGTAGCAGAAGCATACATGCTCAAGAGGGATCACCCGAAATTCAAAGGCAACTGAATTTCGGCAACCGGGGCATCGAAGTCGGAATGCCGCGAAACTCACCGAGTCAAAGCGTTTCGCCGTTTGCGGAAGAAGTCTGATGTAGAACAAGTAGCAGAAGCATACATGCTCAAGAGGGATCACCCGAAATTCAAAGGCAACTGAATTTCGGCAACCGGGGCATCGAAGTCGGAATGCCGCGAAACTCACCGAGTCAAAGCGTTTCGCCGTTTGCGGAAGAAAGTCTGATGTAGAACAAGTAGCAGAAGCATACATGCTCAAGAGGGATCACCCGAAATTCAAAGGCAACTGAATTTCGGCAACCGGGGCATCGAAGTCGGAATGCCGCGAAACTCACCGAGTCAAAGCGTTTCGCCGTTTGCGGAAGAAAGTCTGATGTAGAACAAGTAGCAGAAGCATACATGCTCAAGAGGGATCACCCGAAATTCAAAGGCAACTGAATTTCGGCAACCGGGGCATCGAAGTCGGAATGCCGCGAAACTCACCGAGTCAAAGCGTTTCGCCGTTTGCGGAAAAAGTCTGATGTAGAACAAGTAGCAGAAGCATACATGCTCAAGAGGGATCACCCGAAATTCAAAGGCAACTGAATTTCGGCAACCGGGGCATCGAAGTCGGAATGCCGCGAAACTCACCGAGTCAAAGCGTTTCGCCGTTTGCGGAAGAAAGTCTGATGTAGAACAAGTAGCAGAAGCATACATGCTCAAGAGGGATCACCCGAAATTCAAAGGCAACTGAATTTCGGCAACCGGGGCATCGAAGTCGGAATGCCGCGAAACTCACCGAGTCAAAGCGTTTCGCCGTTTGCGGAAGAAGTCTGATGTAGAACAAGTAGCAGAAGCATACATGCTCAAGAGGGATCACCCGAAATTCAAAGGCAACTGAATTTCGGCAACCGGGGCATCGAAGTCGGAATGCCGCGAAACTCACCGAGTCAAAGCGTTTCGCCGTTTGCGGAAGAAAGTCTGATGTAGAACAAGTAGCAGAAGCATACATGCTCAAGAGGGATCACCCGAAATTCAAAGGCAACTGAATTTCGGCAACCGGGGCATCGAAGTCGGAATGCCGCGAAACTCACCGAGTCAAAGCGTTTCGCCGTTTGCGGAAGAAAGTCTGATGTAGAACAAGTAGCAGAAGCATACATGCTCAAGAGGGATCACCCGAAATTCAAAGGCAACTGAATTTCGGCAACCGGGGCATCGAAGTCGGAATGCCGCGAAACTCACCGAGTCAAAGCGTTTCGCCGTTTGCGGAAGAAAGTCTGATGTAGAACAAGTAGCAGAAGCATACATGCTCAAGAGGGATCACCCGAAATTCAAAGGCAACTGAATTTCGGCAACCGGGGCATCGAAGTCGGAATGCCGCGAAACTCACCGAGTCAAAGCGTTTCGCCGTTTGCGGAAGAAAGTCTGATGTAGAACAAGTAGCAGAAGCATACATGCTCAAGAGGGATCACCCGAAATTCAAAGGCAACTGAATTTCGGCAACCGGGGCATCGAAGTCGGAATGCCGCGAAACTCACCGAGTCAAAGCGTTTCGCCGTTTGCGGAAGAAAGTCTGATGTAGAACAAGTAGCAGAAGCATACATGCTCAAGAGGGATCACCCGAAATTCAAAGGCAACTGAATTTCGGCAACCGGGGCATCGAAGTCGGAATGCCGCGAAACTCACCGAGTCAAAGCGTTTCGCCGTTTGCGGAAGAAAGTCTGATGTAGAACAAGTAGCAGAAGCATACATGCTCAAGAGGGATCACCCGAAATTCAAAGGCAACTGAATTTCGGCAACCGGGGCATCGAAGTCGGAATGCCGCGAAACTCACCGAGTCAAAGCGTTTCGCCGTTTGCGGAAGAAAGTCTGATGTAGAACAAGTAGCAGAAGCATACATGCTCAAGAGGGATCACCCGAAATTCAAAGGCAACTGAATTTCGGCAACCGGGGCATCGAAGTCGGAATGCCGCGAAACTCACCGAGTCAAAGCGTTTCGCCGTTTGCGGAAGAAAGTCTGATGTAGAACAAGTAGCAGAAGCATACATGCTCAAGAGGGATCACCCGAAATTCAAAGGCAACTGAATTTCGGCAACCGGGCATCGAAGTCGGAATGCCGCGAAACTCACCGAGTCAAAGCGTTTCGCCGTTTGCGGAAGAAAGTCTGATGTAGAACAAGTAGCAGAAGCATACATGCTCAAGAGGGATCACCCGAAATTCAAAGGCAACTGAATTTCGGCAACCGGGGCATCGAAGTCGGAATGCCGCGAAACTCACCGAGTCAAAGCGTTTCGCCGTTTGCGGAAGAAAGTCTGATGTAGAACAAGTAGCAGAAGCATACATGCTCAAGAGGGATCACCCGAAATTCAAAGGCAACTGAATTTCGGCAACCGGGCATCGAAGTCGGAATGCCGCGAAACTCACCGAGTCAAAGCGTTTCGCCGTTTGCGGAAGAAAGTCTGATGTAGAACAAGTAGCAGAAGCATACATGCTCAAGAGGGATCACCCGAAATTCAAAGGCAACTGAATTTCGGCAACCGGGGCATCGAAGTCGGAATGCCGCGAAACTCACCGAGTCAAAGCGTTTCGCCGTTTGCGGAAGAAAGTCTGATGTAGAACAAGTAGCAGAAGCATACATGCTCAAGAGGGATCACCCGAAATTCAAAGGCAACTGAATTTCGGCAACCGGGGCATCGAAGTCGGAATGCCGCGAAACTCACCGAGTCAAAGCGTTTCGCCGTTTGCGGAAGAAAGTCTGATGTAGAACAAGTAGCAGAAGCATACATGCTCAAGAGGGATCACCCGAAATTCAAAGGCAACTGAATTTCGGCAACCGGGGCATCGAAGTCGGAATGCCGCGAAACTCACCGAGTCAAAGCGTTTCGCCGTTTGCGGAAGAAAGTCTGATGTAGAACAAGTAGCAGAAGCATACATGCTCAAGAGGGATCACCCGAAATTCAAAGGCAACTGAATTTCGGCAACCGGGGCATCGAAGTCGGAATGCCGCGAAACTCACCGAGTCAAAGCGTTTCGCCGTTTGCGGAAGAAAGTCTGATGTAGAACAAGTAGCAGAAGCATACATGCTCAAGAGGGATCACCCGAAATTCAAAGGCAACTGAATTTCGGCAACCGGGGCATCGAAGTCGGAATGCCGCGAAACTCACCGAGTCAAAGCGTTTCGCCGTTTGCGGAAGAAAGTCTGATGTAGAACAAGTAGCAGAAGCATACATGCTCAAGAGGGATCACCCGAAATTCAAAGGCAACTGAATTTCGGCAACCGGGGCATCGAAGTCGGAATGCCGCGAAACTCACCGAGTCAAAGCGTTTCGCCGTTTGCGGAAGAAAGTCTGATGTAGAACAAGTAGCAGAAGCATACATGCTCAAGAGGGATCACCCGAAATTCAAAGGCAACTGAATTTCGGCAACCGGGGCATCGAAGTCGGAATGCCGCGAAACTCACCGAGTCAAAGCGTTTCGCCGTTTGCGGAAGAAAGTCTGATGTAGAACAAGTAGCAGAAGCATACATGCTCAAGAGGGATCACCCGAAATTCAAAGGCAACTGAATTTCGGCAACCGGGGCATCGAAGTCGGAATGCCGCGAAACTCACCGAGTCAAAGCGTTTCGCCGTTTGCGGAAGAAAGTCTGATGTAGAACAAGTAGCAGAAGCATACATGCTCAAGAGGGATCACCCGAAATTCAAAGGCAACTGAATTTCGGCAACCGGGGCATCGAAGTCGGAATGCCGCGAAACTCACCGAGTCAAAGCGTTTCGCCGTTTGCGGAAGAAAGTCTGATGTAGAACAAGTAGCAGAAGCATACATGCTCAAGAGGGATCACCCGAAATTCAAAGGCAACTGAATTTCGGCAACCGGGGCATCGAAGTCGGAATGCCGCGAAACTCACCGAGTCAAAGCGTTTCGCCGTTTGCGGAAGAAAGTCTGATGTAGAACAAGTAGCAGAAGCATACATGCTCAAGAGGGATCACCCGAAATTCAAAGGCAACTGAATTTCGGCAACCGGGGCATCGAAGTCGGAATGCCGCGAAACTCACCGAGTCAAAGCGTTTCGCCGTTTGCGGAAGAAAGTCTGATGTAGAACAAGTAGCAGAAGCATACATGCTCAAGAGGGATCACCCGAAATTCAAAGGCAACTGAATTTCGGCAACCGGGGCATCGAAGTCGGAATGCCGCGAAACTCACCGAGTCAAAGCGTTTCGCCGTTTGCGGAAGAAAGTCTGATGTAGAACAAGTAGCAGAAGCATACATGCTCAAGAGGGATCACCCGAAATTCAAAGGCAACTGAATTTCGGCAACCGGGCATCGAAGTCGGAATGCCGCGAAACTCACCGAGTCAAAGCGTTTCGCCGTTTGCGGAAGAAAGTCTGATGTAGAACAAGTAGCAGAAGCATACATGCTCAAGAGGGATCACCCGAAATTCAAAGGCAACTGAATTTCGGCAACCGGGGCATCGAAGTCGGAATGCCGCGAAACTCACCGAGTCAAAGCGTTTCGCCGTTTGCGGAAGAAAGTCTGATGTAGAACAAGTAGCAGAAGCATACATGCTCAAGAGGGATCACCCGAAATTCAAAGGCAACTGAATTTCGGCAACCGGGGCATCGAAGTCGGAATGCCGCGAAACTCACCGAGTCAAAGCGTTTCGCCGTTTGCGGAAGAAAGTCTGATGTAGAACAAGTAGCAGAAGCATACATGCTCAAGAGGGATCACCCGAAATTCAAAGGCAACTGAATTTCGGCAACCGGGGCATCGAAGTCGGAATGCCGCGAAACTCACCGAGTCAAAGCGTTTCGCCGTTTGCGGAAGAAAGTCTGATGTAGAACAAGTAGCAGAAGCATACATGCTCAAGAGGGATCACCCGAAATTCAAAGGCAACTGAATTTCGGCAACCGGGGCATCGAAGTCGGAATGCCGCGAAACTCACCGAGTCAAAGCGTTTCGCCGTTTGCGGAAGAAAGTCTGATGTAGAACAAGTAGCAGAAGCATACATGCTCAAGAGGGATCACCCGAAATTCAAAGGCAACTGAATTTCGGCAACGGGGCATCGAAGTCGGAATGCCGCGAAACTCACCGAGTCAAAGCGTTTCGCCGTTTGCGGAAGAAGTCTGATGTAGAACAAGTAGCAGAAGCATACATGCTCAAGAGGGATCACCCGAAATTCAAAGGCAACTGAATTTCGGCAACCGGGGCATCGAAGTCGGAATGCCGCGAAACTCACCGAGTCAAAGCGTTTCGCCGTTTGCGGAAGAAAGTCTGATGTAGAACAAGTAGCAGAAGCATACATGCTCAAGAGGGATCACCCGAAATTCAAAGGCAACTGAATTTCGGCAACCGGGGCATCGAAGTCGGAATGCCGCGAAACTCACCGAGTCAAAGCGTTTCGCCGTTTGCGGAAGAAAGTCTGATGTAGAACAAGTAGCAGAAGCATACATGCTCAAGAGGGATCACCCGAAATTCAAAGGCAACTGAATTTCGGCAACCGGGGCATCGAAGTCGGAATGCCGCGAAACTCACCGAGTCAAAGCGTTTCGCCGTTTGCGGAAGAAAGTCTGATGTAGAACAAGTAGCAGAAGCATACATGCTCAAGAGGGATCACCCGAAATTCAAAGGCAACTGAATTTCGGCAACCGGGGCATCGAAGTCGGAATGCCGCGAAACTCACCGAGTCAAAGCGTTTCGCCGTTTGCGGAAGAAGTCTGATGTAGAACAAGTAGCAGAAGCATACATGCTCAAGAGGGATCACCCGAAATTCAAAGGCAACTGAATTTCGGCAACCGGGGCATCGAAGTCGGAATGCCGCGAAACTCACCGAGTCAAAGCGTTTCGCCGTTTGCGGAAGAAAGTCTGATGTAGAACAAGTAGCAGAAGCATACATGCTCAAGAGGGATCACCCGAAATTCAAAGGCAACTGAATTTCGGCAACCGGGCATCGAAGTCGGAATGCCGCGAAACTCACCGAGTCAAAGCGTTTCGCCGTTTGCGGAAGAAAGTCTGATGTAGAACAAGTAGCAGAAGCATACATGCTCAAGAGGGATCACCCGAAATTCAAAGGCAACTGAATTTCGGCAACCGGGGCATCGAAGTCGGAATGCCGCGAAACTCACCGAGTCAAAGCGTTTCGCCGTTTGCGGAAGAAAGTCTGATGTAGAACAAGTAGCAGAAGCATACATGCTCAAGAGGGATCACCCGAAATTCAAAGGCAACTGAATTTCGGCAACCGGGCATCGAAGTCGGAATGCCGCGAAACTCACCGAGTCAAAGCGTTTCGCCGTTTGCGGAAGAAAGTCTGATGTAGAACAAGTAGCAGAAGCATACATGCTCAAGAGGGATCACCCGAAATTCAAAGGCAACTGAATTTCGGCAACCGGGGCATCGAAGTCGGAATGCCGCGAAACTCACCGAGTCAAAGCGTTTCGCCGTTTGCGGAAGAAAGTCTGATGTAGAACAAGTAGCAGAAGCATACATGCTCAAGAGGGATCACCCGAAATTCAAAGGCAACTGAATTTCGGCAACCGGGGCATCGAAGTCGGAATGCCGCGAAACTCACCGAGTCAAAGCGTTTCGCCGTTTGCGGAAGAAAGTCTGATGTAGAACAAGTAGCAGAAGCATACATGCTCAAGAGGGATCACCCGAAATTCAAAGGCAACTGAATTTCGGCAACCGGGGCATCGAAGTCGGAATGCCGCGAAACTCACCGAGTCAAAGCGTTTCGCCGTTTGCGGAAGAAAGTCTGATGTAGAACAAGTAGCAGAAGCATACATGCTCAAGAGGGATCACCCGAAATTCAAAGGCAACTGAATTTCGGCAACCGGGGCATCGAAGTCGGAATGCCGCGAAACTCACCGAGTCAAAGCGTTTCGCCGTTTGCGGAAGAAAGTCTGATGTAGAACAAGTAGCAGAAGCATACATGCTCAAGAGGGATCACCCGAAATTCAAAGGCAACTGAATTTCGGCAACCGGGCATCGAAGTCGGAATGCCGCGAAACTCACCGAGTCAAAGCGTTTCGCCGTTTGCGGAAGAAAGTCTGATGTAGAACAAGTAGCAGAAGCATACATGCTCAAGAGGGATCACCCGAAATTCAAAGGCAACTGAATTTCGGCAACCGGGGCATCGAAGTCGGAATGCCGCGAAACTCACCGAGTCAAAGCGTTTCGCCGTTTGCGGAAGAAAGTCTGATGTAGAACAAGTAGCAGAAGCATACATGCTCAAGAGGGATCACCCGAAATTCAAAGGCAACTGAATTTCGGCAACCGGGGCATCGAAGTCGGAATGCCGCGAAACTCACCGAGTCAAAGCGTTTCGCCGTTTGCGGAAGAAAGTCTGATGTAGAACAAGTAGCAGAAGCATACATGCTCAAGAGGGATCACCCGAAATTCAAAGGCAACTGAATTTCGGCAACCGGGGCATCGAAGTCGGAATGCCGCGAAACTCACCGAGTCAAAGCGTTTCGCCGTTTGCGGAAGAAAGTCTGATGTAGAACAAGTAGCAGAAGCATACATGCTCAAGAGGGATCACCCGAAATTCAAAGGCAACTGAATTTCGGCAACCGGGGCATCGAAGTCGGAATGCCGCGAAACTCACCGAGTCAAAGCGTTTCGCCGTTTGCGGAAGAAAGTCTGATGTAGAACAAGTAGCAGAAGCATACATGCTCAAGAGGGATCACCCGAAATTCAAAGGCAACTGAATTTCGGCAACCGGGGCATCGAAGTCGGAATGCCGCGAAACTCACCGAGTCAAAGCGTTTCGCCGTTTGCGGAAGAAAGTCTGATGTAGAACAAGTAGCAGAAGCATACATGCTCAAGAGGGATCACCCGAAATTCAAAGGCAACTGAATTTCGGCAACCGGGGCATCGAAGTCGGAATGCCGCGAAACTCACCGAGTCAAAGCGTTTCGCCGTTTGCGGAAGAAAGTCTGATGTAGAACAAGTAGCAGAAGCATACATGCTCAAGAGGGATCACCCGAAATTCAAAGGCAACTGAATTTCGGCAACCGGGGCATCGAAGTCGGAATGCCGCGAAACTCACCGAGTCAAAGCGTTTCGCCGTTTGCGGAAGAAAGTCTGATGTAGAACAAGTAGCAGAAGCATACATGCTCAAGAGGGATCACCCGAAATTCAAAGGCAACTGAATTTCGGCAACCGGGGCATCGAAGTCGGAATGCCGCGAAACTCACCGAGTCAAAGCGTTTCGCCGTTTGCGGAAGAAAGTCTGATGTAGAACAAGTAGCAGAAGCATACATGCTCAAGAGGGATCACCCGAAATTCAAAGGCAACTGAATTTCGGCAACCGGGGCATCGAAGTCGGAATGCCGCGAAACTCACCGAGTCAAAGCGTTTCGCCGTTTGCGGAAGAAAGTCTGATGTAGAACAAGTAGCAGAAGCATACATGCTCAAGAGGGATCACCCGAAATTCAAAGGCAACTGAATTTCGGCAACCGGGGCATCGAAGTCGGAATGCCGCGAAACTCACCGAGTCAAAGCGTTTCGCCGTTTGCGGAAGAAAGTCTGATGTAGAACAAGTAGCAGAAGCATACATGCTCAAGAGGGATCACCCGAAATTCAAAGGCAACTGAATTTCGGCAACCGGGCATCGAAGTCGGAATGCCGCGAAACTCACCGAGTCAAAGCGTTTCGCCGTTTGCGGAAGAAAGTCTGATGTAGAACAAGTAGCAGAAGCATACATGCTCAAGAGGGATCACCCGAAATTCAAAGGCAACTGAATTTCGGCAACCGGGCATCGAAGTCGGAATGCCGCGAAACTCACCGAGTCAAAGCGTTTCGCCGTTTGCGGAAGAAAGTCTGATGTAGAACAAGTAGCAGAAGCATACATGCTCAAGAGGGATCACCCGAAATTCAAAGGCAACTGAATTTCGGCAACCGGGGCATCGAAGTCGGAATGCCGCGAAACTCACCGAGTCAAAGCGTTTCGCCGTTTGCGGAAGAAAGTCTGATGTAGAACAAGTAGCAGAAGCATACATGCTCAAGAGGGATCACCCGAAATTCAAAGGCAACTGAATTTCGGCAACCGGGGCATCGAAGTCGGAATGCCGCGAAACTCACCGAGTCAAAGCGTTTCGCCGTTTGCGGAAGAAAGTCTGATGTAGAACAAGTAGCAGAAGCATACATGCTCAAGAGGGATCACCCGAAATTCAAAGGCAACTGAATTTCGGCAACCGGGGCATCGAAGTCGGAATGCCGCGAAACTCACCGAGTCAAAGCGTTTCGCCGTTTGCGGAAGAAAGTCTGATGTAGAACAAGTAGCAGAAGCATACATGCTCAAGAGGGATCACCCGAAATTCAAAGGCAACTGAATTTCGGCAACCGGGGCATCGAAGTCGGAATGCCGCGAAACTCACCGAGTCAAAGCGTTTCGCCGTTTGCGGAAGAAAGTCTGATGTAGAACAAGTAGCAGAAGCATACATGCTCAAGAGGGATCACCCGAAATTCAAAGGCAACTGAATTTCGGCAACCGGGGCATCGAAGTCGGAATGCCGCGAAACTCACCGAGTCAAAGCGTTTCGCCGTTTGCGGAAGAAAGTCTGATGTAGAACAAGTAGCAGAAGCATACATGCTCAAGAGGGATCACCCGAAATTCAAAGGCAACTGAATTTCGGCAACCGGGGCATCGAAGTCGGAATGCCGCGAAACTCACCGAGTCAAAGCGTTTCGCCGTTTGCGGAAGAAAGTCTGATGT
Organism: Populus alba x Populus x berolinensis; assembly: GCA_029228515.1. Taxonomy (NCBI): domain Eukaryota; kingdom Viridiplantae; phylum Streptophyta; class Magnoliopsida; order Malpighiales; family Salicaceae; genus Populus; species Populus alba x Populus x berolinensis. The sequence continues at coordinate 3,261,916 of CM055351.1, read as the reverse complement.
AGAACAAGTAGCAGAAGCATACATGCTCAAGAGGGATCACCCGAAATTCAAAGGCAACTGAATTTCGGCAACCGGGGCATCGAAGTCGGAATGCCGCGAAACTCACCGAGTCAAAGCGTTTCGCCGTTTGCGGAAGAAAGTCTGATGTAGAACAAGTAGCAGAAGCATACATGCTCAAGAGGGATCACCCGAAATTCAAAGGCAACTGAATTTCGGCAACCGGGGCATCGAAGTCGGAATGCCGCGAAACTCACCGAGTCAAAGCGTTTCGCCGTTTGCGGAAGAAAGTCTGATGTAGAACAAGTAGCAGAAGCATACATGCTCAAGAGGGATCACCCGAAATTCAAAGGCAACTGAATTTCGGCAACCGGGGCATCGAAGTCGGAATGCCGCGAAACTCACCGAGTCAAAGCGTTTCGCCGTTTGCGGAAGAAAGTCTGATGTAGAACAAGTAGCAGAAGCATACATGCTCAAGAGGGATCACCCGAAATTCAAAGGCAACTGAATTTCGGCAACCGGGGCATCGAAGTCGGAATGCCGCGAAACTCACCGAGTCAAAGCGTTTCGCCGTTTGCGGAAGAAAGTCTGATGTAGAACAAGTAGCAGAAGCATACATGCTCAAGAGGGATCACCCGAAATTCAAAGGCAACTGAATTTCGGCAACCGGGGCATCGAAGTCGGAATGCCGCGAAACTCACCGAGTCAAAGCGTTTCGCCGTTTGCGGAAGAAAGTCTGATGTAGAACAAGTAGCAGAAGCATACATGCTCAAGAGGGATCACCCGAAATTCAAAGGCAACTGAATTTCGGCAACCGGGGCATCGAAGTCGGAATGCCGCGAAACTCACCGAGTCAAAGCGTTTCGCCGTTTGCGGAAGAAAGTCTGATGTAGAACAAGTAGCAGAAGCATACATGCTCAAGAGGGATCACCCGAAATTCAAAGGCAACTGAATTTCGGCAACGGGGCATCGAAGTCGGAATGCCGCGAAACTCACCGAGTCAAAGCGTTTCGCCGTTTGCGGAAGAAAGTCTGATGTAGAACAAGTAGCAGAAGCATACATGCTCAAGAGGGATCACCCGAAATTCAAAGGCAACTGAATTTCGGCAACCGGGGCATCGAAGTCGGAATGCCGCGAAACTCACCGAGTCAAAGCGTTTCGCCGTTTGCGGAAGAAAGTCTGATGTAGAACAAGTAGCAGAAGCATACATGCTCAAGAGGGATCACCCGAAATTCAAAGGCAACTGAATTTCGGCAACCGGGGCATCGAAGTCGGAATGCCGCGAAACTCACCGAGTCAAAGCGTTTCGCCGTTTGCGGAAGAAAGTCTGATGTAGAACAAGTAGCAGAAGCATACATGCTCAAGAGGGATCACCCGAAATTCAAAGGCAACTGAATTTCGGCAACCGGGGCATCGAAGTCGGAATGCCGCGAAACTCACCGAGTCAAAGCGTTTCGCCGTTTGCGGAAGAAAGTCTGATGTAGAACAAGTAGCAGAAGCATACATGCTCAAGAGGGATCACCCGAAATTCAAAGGCAACTGAATTTCGGCAACCGGGGCATCGAAGTCGGAATGCCGCGAAACTCACCGAGTCAAAGCGTTTCGCCGTTTGCGGAAGAAAGTCTGATGTAGAACAAGTAGCAGAAGCATACATGCTCAAGAGGGATCACCCGAAATTCAAAGGCAACTGAATTTCGGCAACCGGGCATCGAAGTCGGAATGCCGCGAAACTCACCGAGTCAAAGCGTTTCGCCGTTTGCGGAAGAAAGTCTGATGTAGAACAAGTAGCAGAAGCATACATGCTCAAGAGGGATCACCCGAAATTCAAAGGCAACTGAATTTCGGCAACCGGGGCATCGAAGTCGGAATGCCGCGAAACTCACCGAGTCAAAGCGTTTCGCCGTTTGCGGAAGAAAGTCTGATGTAGAACAAGTAGCAGAAGCATACATGCTCAAGAGGGATCACCCGAAATTCAAAGGCAACTGAATTTCGGCAACCGGGCATCGAAGTCGGAATGCCGCGAAACTCACCGAGTCAAAGCGTTTCGCCGTTTGCGGAAGAAAGTCTGATGTAGAACAAGTAGCAGAAGCATACATGCTCAAGAGGGATCACCCGAAATTCAAAGGCAACTGAATTTCGGCAACCGGGGCATCGAAGTCGGAATGCCGCGAAACTCACCGAGTCAAAGCGTTTCGCCGTTTGCGGAAGAAAGTCTGATGTAGAACAAGTAGCAGAAGCATACATGCTCAAGAGGGATCACCCGAAATTCAAAGGCAACTGAATTTCGGCAACCGGGGCATCGAAGTCGGAATGCCGCGAAACTCACCGAGTCAAAGCGTTTCGCCGTTTGCGGAAGAAAGTCTGATGTAGAACAAGTAGCAGAAGCATACATGCTCAAGAGGGATCACCCGAAATTCAAAGGCAACTGAATTTCGGCAACCGGGGCATCGAAGTCGGAATGCCGCGAAACTCACCGAGTCAAAGCGTTTCGCCGTTTGCGGAAGAAAGTCTGATGTAGAACAAGTAGCAGAAGCATACATGCTCAAGAGGGATCACCCGAAATTCAAAGGCAACTGAATTTCGGCAACCGGGCATCGAAGTCGGAATGCCGCGAAACTCACCGAGTCAAAGCGTTTCGCCGTTTGCGGAAGAAAGTCTGATGTAGAACAAGTAGCAGAAGCATACATGCTCAAGAGGGATCACCCGAAATTCAAAGGCAACTGAATTTCGGCAACCGGGGCATCGAAGTCGGAATGCCGCGAAACTCACCGAGTCAAAGCGTTTCGCCGTTTGCGGAAGAAAGTCTGATGTAGAACAAGTAGCAGAAGCATACATGCTCAAGAGGGATCACCCGAAATTCAAAGGCAACTGAATTTCGGCAACCGGGCATCGAAGTCGGAATGCCGCGAAACTCACCGAGTCAAAGCGTTTCGCCGTTTGCGGATATGAAGTTTGATGTGGAACAAGTAGCAGAAGCATAAATGCTCAATAGGGATCACCCTAAATTCAAAAGGGCAACTGAATTTCGGCATAGGGCATCGAAGTCGGAATGCCGCGAAACTCACCGAGTCAAAAGGCGTTTCGCCGTTTCCGGACTAAAGTCTGATGTGGAACAAGTATCAGAAGCATACATGCTCAAGAGGGCTCACCGAAATTCAAAGGCAACTGAATTTCGGCAAACGGTGCATCCGACAGCTACGGAATGCCGCGAAACTCACCGATTCAAAATTGTTTTGCCGTTTGCGGAAGAAAGTCTGATGGAGGAAACAAGTAGCAGGAAAGCATACATGCTCAAGAGGGATCACCCGAAATTCAAAGGCAAATGATTTTCGGCAAACGGGGCATCGAAGTTTAAATGAGCGAAATTCACCGAGTCAAAGCGTTTCCGCGTTAGCGGAAGAAAGTCTGATGTGGAACAAGTAGCAGAAGCTCTCAGAAGCTCAAGAGGGATCACCCGAAATTCAAAGGCAACTGAATTTCAGCAACCGGGGCATCGAAGTCGGAATGATCGAAACTCACCGAGTCAATGCGTTTCGCTGATTGCGGAAGAAAGTCTGATGTGGAACAAGTAGCAGAAGCATACATTGTTAAGAGGGATCAACCGAAACTTCAAAGGCAACTGAATTTCGGCAACCGGGGAATCGAAGTCGAAAATGACGCGAAAAATCGAGTTCAATGCGTTTCGCCGTTTGAGAAGAAAGTCTGATGTGGAACAAGTAGCAAGAATCTTACATGCTCAAGAGGGATCACCCGAAATTCAAAGGCAACTGGATTTCGGCAACGAGGGCTTCGAAGTCGGAATGGCGCGAAAATGACCAAGTCAAAGCGTTTCGCCGTTTGCGGAAGAAAGTGTGCTGAAGGAAAAGTAGCAGAAGCATACATGCTCAAAGAGGGATCACCCGAAATTCAAAGGCAAACTCAATTTTAGCAAAGGGGATCGAAGTCGGAAAGCCGGGAAACTCACCGATTCAAATTGTTTAGGCGTTTACGGAAGAAAGTCTGATGGTGGAACAAGTAGCAGAAGCATATTGAAAGAGGGATCACCCGAAATTCAAAGGCACCATGAATTTCGGCAACCGAGGCATTAAGTTGGAATAGTGCGAAACTCACCGAGTCAAAGCGTTTCAGCGTTAGCGGAAGAAGTTTGTTGTGGCACAAGTAGCAGAAGCATACATGCTCAAGAGGGATCACCCGAAATTAAAAGGCAACTCAAATTTTAGCAAACGGGGCATCGAAGAGTCGGAATACGTGAAACTTGCCGAGTTAAAGCGTTTGGCCGTTTGAGGGAAGGAAGTCTGATTGTAGAACACGTAGCAGAAGGTATACATGCTAAAGGTGGCTCACCCGAAATTCAAAGGCAACTGAATTTCGGCAACGGCGGGGAATGGAAGTTGGAATGACGCGAAACTCACCGAGTCAAAGCGTTTACGTTTGAGGAAGAAAGTATGATGTGGAACAAGTAGCTGGGTGGTGTGTGGTTGGAAGCATACATGCTCAAGAGGGAGCGAAATTCCCAGGCAACTGAATTTCGGCAACCGGAGCATCTAAGATTGAGGAATGTCGCAGAAATTCACCGAGTCAAAGCGTTTCGCCGTTTGCGGGAAGAAAGTGTGCTTGGGAACAAGATCCAGATGCATACATGCTCACGAGGGATCCACCCCGAATTCAAAGGCCACTTCATTTTAGCAAACGGGGCATCGAAGTCGGAATGCCGCGAAAAATCACCGATTCAAAGTGTTTGGCCGTTCGCGGAAGAAGTCTGATGTGGAAGAAGTAGCAGATGCGTACATTGACAAGAAGGGATCTCCCGAAATTCAAAGGCAACTGAATTTCGGCAATAGTCATCGAAGTTGGAATGTCGCGAAACTCACCGAGTCAAAGCGTTTCGCCGTTTTCGGAAGAAGGGTCTGATGTAGAAAAAGTTACCGTGCATACATGCTAAAGAGGGATCACCAGAAATTCAAAGGCAACTCAATTTAGCAAACGGCGCGCTACATCGAAGTCGGAATGCCGCGAAACTCACACGAGTACCAAAGTGTTTGGCCGTTTGCGGAAGAAAGTCTGATGTAGAACAAGTAGCAGGAAGATTACTATGCTCAAGAGGGATCACCCGAAATTCAAAGGCAACATGAATTTCTGCAAACGAGGCATCGAAAGTTTGGAATAGTCGCCAAACTCACCGAGTCAAAGCGTTTTCGCCGTTTGCGAAGGACTTTGTTGGTAGAACAAAGTAGCCAGAAAGCATACCATGGCTCAACAGAGATCACCCGAAATTCAAAGGCAAACTGAAATTTCGACAACCGGCCGACATCGAAGTCAGAAATTGCCGCGAAACTCACCGAGTCAAAGCGTTTCGCTAATTGTGAGGACTAAGTCTGATGTAGAACAAGTAGCAGAAACCATACATGCTCAATGAGTGATCACCCGAAATTCAAAGGCTACTGAATCTTCGGCAACGCGGGGCAATCGGGAAGTCGGTAATGCCGCGAAACTCACACGATTCAATTTGTTTCGCCGTTTGCGGAAGAAGTCGGATGTAGAACAAGAGTAGCAAGAAGCAATACATGCTCAGAGGGATCACCCGAAATTCAAATGGCAACAAATTTCGGCAACCGGGGAATCGAAGTCCGAATAGACGCGAAACTCACCGAGTCAAAGCGTTTTCGCCGTTTAGTGGAAGGAAGTCTGATGTGGAACAAGTAGCAGAAGCATACATGCTCAAGAGGGATCACTCGAAATTTCAAAGGCATATGGAATTTCTGCAACCGGGGCATCGAAGTCGGAATGCCGCGAAAACTCACCGAAGGTCAAAGCGTATTCGCCGTTTGCGGAAGGAAGTCTGATGTAGAACAAGTAGCAGAGAGCATACATGACAAGAGGGATCACCCGAAATTCAAAGGCAACTGAATTTCGGCAAACGGGGAATCGTAAGTTCTATGGAATGCCGCGAAACTCACCGAGTCAAAGACGTTTCGCCATATTTGCGTAAGGAAGTCTGATGTGGAACAAGTAGCAGAAAGCTTACATGCTCAAGAGGGATCACCCGAAATTCAAAGGCAACTGAATTTCGGCAACCTGGAGCATCGAAGTCGGAATGCCGCGACACACACCGAGTCAAAGCGTTTCGTTCGTTTTTGCGAGAACGAAGTCTGAATTGGAACTAGTAGCAGAATGCCTACATGCTCAATAGAGAGATCAACGGAAATTCAAAGGCATAATGAATTTCGGCAACCGGTGCATCGAAGTGGGAAATTGCCGCGAAAACTCGACCGAGTCAAAGCGTTTCGCCGTTTGCGAAAGGAGATTCCCTGATTTTGAGCGTAACAAGTAGCAGAAGGATACATGCTCAAGAGGGATCACTCAAAATTTCAATAGGCAACTGAATTTCGGCAACCGGGCATCGAAGTCGGAATAGCCGCGAAACTCCACCGAGTCAAAGCTTTTTCGCCAGTTTACGGAAGGAGTGTGTAGTAGAACAAGTAGTGTGTGGTGAAGCATACATGCTACAAGAGGGATCACTCCGAAATTCAAAGGCCAAACATAAATTTCGCGTCTAGCAAACGGGGCATCGAAGTCGGCAACATGCCGGCCGAAAAACGCGATCACGCGAGTCAAAGCGTCATACGCACATTTTTTGCAGGCTCTCGAAGTCTGATGTAGATAATAAGTAGCAGAAACATACATGCTCAAGAGTATTGTCTTCCGCGCGCGGCTCGCGTGGGTGGGGGGGGGGGGGGGGGGGGGGTGGGGGATCACCCGAAATTCAAAGGCAACTGATTTTCGGCAACCGGGGCATTCGAAGTCGGAATGCACGCGAAAACTCACCGAAACAAAGCGTTTCGTCGTTTGAGGAAGAAAGTCTGATGTAGAACAAGTAGCAGAACAGTCATACATGCTCAAGAGGGAGCACCCGAAATTCAAAGGCAATAGAGAATTTCGGCAACCGGGGCATCGAAGGTTGGAAAAATTCCGCAAAACTCACCGAGTCAAAGCTTTTCGCCGTTTTGCGGAAGAAGTCTGATGTGGGACAAGTAGCAGAATCATACATGCTCAAGAGGGCTCACCCAAATTCAAAGGAATCTGAATTTTCGCAACCAGGGCATCGAAGTCGACATGACTGCAGAAACTTCACGATTCAAAGCGTTTCGGCCGTTTGCGGAAGGAAATCTGATTGTAGAACAAGTATGCATAAGCAAGTACATCATCAAGAGGGAACACCCGAAATTCAAAGGCAACTGAATTTCGGCAACCGGGGCATCGAAGTCGGAATGCCGCGAAACTCACCGAGTCACAAGCGTTTCGCCATTTGCGGAAGAAGTCTGATGTATAACAAGTAGAGAAGCATACATGCTCAAGAGGGATCACCCGAAATTCAAAGGCAACTGAATTTCGGCAACCGGGCATCGAAGTCGGAATGCCGAGAAACTCACCGAGTCAAAGCGTTTCGCCGTTTGCGGAAGAAAGTGTGATGTAGAACAAGTAGCAGAAGCATACATGCTCAAGAGGGATCACCCGAAATTCAAAGGCAACTGAATTTCGGCAACCGGGGCATCGAAGTCGGAATGCCGCGAAACTCACCGAGTCAAAGCGTTTCGCCGTTTGCGGAAGAAAGTCTGATGTAGAACAAGTAGCAGAAGCATACATGCTCAAGAGGGATCACCCGAAATTCAAAGGCAACTGAATTTCGGCAACCGGGCATCGAAGTCGGAATGGCGAAACTCACCGAGTCAAAGCGTTTCGCCGTTTGCGGAAGTAAGTCTGATGTAGAACAAGTAGCAGAAGCATAATGCTCAAGAGGGATCACCCGAAATTCAAAGGCAACTGAATTTCGGCAACCGGGCATCGAAGTCGGAATGCCGCGAAACTCACCGAGTCAAAGCGTTTCGCCGTTTGCGGAAGAAAGTCTGATGTAGAACAAGTAGCAGAAGCATACATGCTGAAGAGGGATCACCCGAAATTCAAAGGCAACTGATTTCGGCAACAGTGGCATCGAAGTCGGAATGCCGCGAAACTCACCGAGTCAAAGCGTTTCGCCTTTTGCGGAAGAAAGTCTGATGTAGAACAAGTAGCAGAAGCATACAATGCTCAAGAGGGATCACCCGAAATTCAAAGGCAACTGAATTTCGGCAACCGGGCATCGAAGTCGGAATGCCGCGAAACTCACCGATTCAACAAGCGTTTCGCCGTTTGCGGAAGGAAGTTGATGTAGAACAAGTAGCAGAAGCATACATGCTCAAGAGGATCACCCGAAATTCAAAGGCAACTGAATTTCTCAACCGGGCATCGAAAGTCGGAATGCCGCGAAACTCACCGAGTCACAAAGCGTTTCGCCGTTTGCGGAAGAAAGTCTGATGTAGAACAAGTAGCAGAAGCATACATGCTCAAGAGGGATCACCCGAAATTCAAAGGCAACTGAATTTCGGCAACCAGCATCGAAGTCCGAATGCCGCGAAACTCACCGAGTCAAAGCGTTTCGCCGTTTGCGGAAGAAAGTCTGATGTAGAACAAGTAGCAGAAGCATACATGCTCAAGAGGGATCACCCGAAATTCAAAGGCAAACTGAATTTCGGCAACCGGGGCATCGAAGTCGGAATGCCGCGAAACTCACCGAGTCAAAGCGTTTCGCCGTTTGCGGAAGAAAGTCCGATGTAGAACAAGTAGCAGAAGCATACAATTGCTCAAGAGGATCCACCCGAAATACAAAGGCAACTGAATTTCGGCAACCGGCACAGCGAAGTCGGAATGGGCCGCGAAACTCAACCGAGGCAAAGCGTTTTCCCGTTTGCGGAAGGAAGTCCGATGTAGAACAACTAGCAGAAGCATACATGCTCAAGAGGGATCACCTCGAAATTCAAAGGCAACTGAATTTCGGCAACCGGGCATCGAAGTCGGAATGCCACCGAACTCACCGAGTCAAAGCCGTTTCACCGTTGGCGGAAGAAAGTCCGATGTAGAACAAGTAAGCAGAAGCATACATGCTCAAGAGGGATCACCCGAAATTCAAAGGCAACTGAATTTCGGCAACCGGGGCATTCGAAGTCCGAATGCCACGAAACTCACCGAGTCAAAGCGTTTCGCCGTTTGCGGAAGGAAGTCCGATGTAGAACACGTAGCAGAAGCATACATGGTCAAGAGGGATCACCCGAAATTCAAAGGCAACTGAATTTTGGCAACCCGGCATCGAAGTCGGAATGCCACGAAACTCACCGATGTCCAAAGCGTTCCGTCGTTGGCGGAAGAAAGTTTCGATGTAGAACAAGTAGCAGAAGCATACATGCTCAAGAGGGATCACCCGAAATTCATAAGGCAACTGAAGTTCGGCAACAACGGGGCATCGAAAAAGTCGGAATGCCGCGAAACTCACGCGAGTCAAAGCGTTTCGCCGTTTGCGGAAGAAAGTCTGATGTAGAACAACCTAGCAGAAAGCATACATGCTCAAGAGGGATCACCCGAAATTCAAAGGCAACTGAATTTCGGCAACCGGGGCAATCGAAGTCCTGAATTGCCACGAAAACCTCACCGAGTCAAAGCGTTTCGCCGTGGCGGAAAGAAGTCCGATGTAGAACAAGTAGCAGAAGCAAACATGGTCAAGAGGGATCACCAGAAATTCAAAAGGCAACTGAATTTGGGCAACCGTGGCATCACGAAGTCGGAATGCCACGAAACTCACCGAGTCAAAGCGTTTCGTGTTTGCGGAAGAAAGTCCGCTGTTAGAACAAGTAGCAGACGCAGATACATGCTGAAGAGGGATCACCCGAAAATACAAAGGCAACTGAATTTCGGCAACCGGGGCATCGAAGTCGGAATGCCGCGAAACTCACCGAGTCAAAGCGTTTCGCCGTTTGCGGAAGAAAGTCTGATGTAGAACAAGTAGCAGAAGCATACATGCTCAAGAGGGATCACCCGAAATTCAAAGGCAACTGAATTTCGGCAACGGGGCATCGAAGTCGGAATGCCGCGAAACTCACCGAGTCAAAGCGTTTCGCCGTTTGCGGAAGAAAGTCTGATGTAGAACAAGTAGCAGAAGCATACATGCTCAAGAGGGATCACCCGAAATTCAAAGGCAACTGAATTTCGGCAACCGGGGCATCGAAGTCGGAATGCCGCGAAACTCACCGAGTCAAAGCGTTTCGCCGTTTGCGGAAGAAAGTCTGATGTAGAACAAGTAGCAGAAGCATACATGCTCAAGAGGATCACCCGAAATTCAAAGGCAACTGAATTTCGGCAACCGGGGCATCGAAGTCGGAATGCCGCGAAACTCACCGAGTCAAAGCGTTTCGCCGTTTGCGGAAGAAAGTCTGATGTAGAACAAGTAGCAGAAGCATACATGCTCAAGAGGGATCACCCGAAATTCAAAGGCAACTGAATTTCGGCAACCGGGCATCGAAGTCGGAATGCCGCGAAACTCACCGAGTCAAAGCGTTTCGCCGTTGCGGAAGAAAAGTCTGATGTAGAACAAGTAGCAGAAGCATACATGCTCAAGAGGGATCACCCGAAATTCAAAGGCAACTGAATTTGGCAACCGGGCATCGAAGTCGGAATGCCGCGAAACTCACCGAGTCAAAGCGTTTCGCCGTTTGCGGAAGGAAGTCTGATGTAGAACAAGTAGCAGAAGCATACATGCTCAAGAGGGATCACCCGAAATTCAAAGGCAACTGAATTTCGGCAACCGGGGCATCGAAGGTGCG
>CM055351.1:3225714-3251131 GCA_029228515.1 Populus alba x Populus x berolinensis | reverse complement strand
AAATTCAGTTGCCTTTGAATTTCGGGTGATCCCTCTTGAGCATGTATGCTTCTGCTACTTGTTCTACATCAGACTTTCTTCCGCAAACGGCGAAACGCTTTGAGTCGGTGAGTTTCGCGGCATTCCGACTTCGATGCCCCGGTTGCCGAAATTCAGTTGCCTTTGAATTTCGGGTGATCCCTCTTGAGCATGTATGCTTCTGCTACTTGTTCTACATCAGACTTTCTTCCGCAAACGGCGAAACGCTTTGAGTCGGTGAGTTTCGCGGCATTCCGACTTCGATGCCCCGTTGCCGAAATTCAGTTGCCTTTGAATTTCGGGTGATCCATCTTGAGCATGTATGCTTCTGCTACTTGTTCTACATCAGACTTTCTTCCACAAACGGCGAAACGCTTTGACTCGGTGAGTTTCGCGGCATTCCGACTTCGATGCCCCGGTTGCCGAAATTCAGTTGCCTTTGAATTTCGGGTGATCCATCTTGAGCATGTATGCTTCTGCTACTTGTTCTACATCAGACTTTCTTCCGCAAACGGCGAAACGCTTTGAGTCGGTGAGTTTCGCGGCATTCCGACTTCGATGCCCCGGTTGCCGAAATTCAGTTGCCTTTGAATTTCGGGTGATCCCTCTTGAGCATGTATGCTTCTGCTACTTGTTCTACATCAGACTTTTTTCCGCAAACGGCGAAACGCTTTGAGTCGGTGAGTTTCGCGGCATTCCGACTTCGATGCCCCGGTTGCCGAAATTCAGTTGCCTTTGAATTTCGGGTGATCCCTCTTGAGCATGTATGCTTCTGCTACTTGTTCTACATCAGACTTTCTTCCGCAAACGGCGAAACGCTTTGACTCGGTGAGTTTCGCGGCATTCCGACTTCGATGCCCCGGTTGCCGAAATTCAGTTGCCTTTGAATTTCGGGTGATCCCTCTTGAGCATGTATGCTTCTGCTACTTGTTCTACATCAGACTTTCTTCCGCAAACGGCGAAACGCTTTGAGTCGGTGAGTTTCGCGGCATTCCGACTTCGATGCCCCGGTTGCCGAAATTCAGTTGCCTTTGAATTTCGGGTGATCCCTCTTGAGCATGTATGCTTCTGCTACTTGTTCTACATCAGACTTTCTTCCACAAACGGCGAAACGCTTTGAGTCGGTGAGTTTCGCGGCATTCCGACTTCGATGCCCCGGTTGCCGAAATTCAGTTGCCTTTGAATTTCGGGTGATCCATCTTGAGCATGTATGCTTCTGCTAGTTGTTCTACATCAGACTTTCTTCCGCAAACGGCGAAACGCTTTGAATCGGTGAGTTTCGCGGCATTCCGACTTCGATGCCCCGGTTGCCGAAATTCATTTGCCTTTGAATTTCGGGTGATCCATCTTGAGCATGTATGCTTCTGCTACTTGTTCTACATCAGACTTTTTCCGCAAACGGCGAAACGCTTGGAGTCGGTGACTTTCGCGGCATTCCAACTTCGATGCCCCGGTTGCCGAAATTCAGTTGCCTTTGAATTTCGGGTGATCCCTCTTGAGCATGTATGCTTCTGCTACTTGTTCTACATCAGACTTTCTTCCGCAAACGGCGAAACGCTTTGACTCGGTGAGTTTCGCGGCATTCCGACTTCGATGCCCCGGTTGCCGAAATTCAGTTGCCCTTGAATTTCGGGTGATCCATCTTGAGCATGTATGCTTCTGCTATTTGTTCTACATCAGACTTCTTCCGCAAACGGCGAAACGCTTTGCCTCGGTGAGTTTCGCGGCATTCCGACTTCGATGCCCCGGTTGCCGAAATTCATTTGCCTTTGAATTTCAGGTGATCCCTCTTGAGCATGTATGCTTCTGCTACTTGTTCTACATCAGACTTTCTTCCGCAAACGGCGAAACGCTTTGACTCGGTGAGTTTCGCGGCATTCCGACTTCGATGCCCCGGTTGCCGAAATTCAGTTGCCTTTGAATTTCGGGTGATCCCTCTTGAGCATGTATGCTTCTGCTACTTGTTCTACATCAGACTTTCTTCCGCAAACGGCGAAACGCTTTGACTCGGTGAGTTTCGCGGCATTCCGACTTCGATGCCTCGGTTGCCGAAATTCAGTTGCCTTTGAATTTCGGGTGATCCCTCTTGAGCATGTATGCTTCTGCTACTTGTTCTACATCAGACTTTCTTCCGCAAACGGCGAAACGCTTTGAGTCGGTGAGTTTCGCGGCATTCCGACTTCGATGCCCCGGTTGCCGAAATTCAGTTGCCTTTGAATTTCGGGTGATCCCTCTTGAGCATGTATGCTTCTGCTACTTGTTCTACATCAGACTTTCTTCCGCAAACGGCGAAACGCTTTGAGTCGGTGAGTTTCGCGGCATTCCGACTTCGATGCCCCGGTTGCCGAAATTCAGTTGCCTTTGAATTTCGGGTGATCCCTCTTGAGCATGTATGCTTCTGCTACTTGTTCTACATCAGACTTTCTTCCGCAAACGGCGAAACGCTTTGAGTCGGTGAGTTTCGCGGCATTCCGACTTCGATGCCCCGGTTGCCGAAATTCAGTTGCCTTTGAATTTCGGGTGATCCATCTTGAGCATGTATGCTTCTGCTACTTGTTCTACATCAGACTTTCTTCCGCAAACGGCGAAACGCTTTGAGTCGGTGAGTTTCGCGGCATTCCGACTTCGATGCCCCGGTTGCCGAAATTCAGTTGCCTTTGAATTTCGGGTGATCCCTCTTGAGCATGTATGCTTCTGCTACTTGTTCTACCTCAGACTTCTTCCGCAAACGGCGAAACGCTTTGACTCGGTGAGTTTCGCGGCATTCCGACTTCGATGCCCCGGTTGCCGAAATTCAGTTGCCTTTGAATTTCGGGTGATCCCTCTTGAGCATGTATGCTTCTGCTACTTGTTCTACATCAGACTTTCTTCCGCAAACGGCGAAACGCTTTGACTCGGTGAGTTTCGCGGCATTTCCGACTTCGATGCCCCGGTTGCCGAAATTCAGTTGCCTTTGAATTTCGGGTGATCCATCTTGAGCATGTATGCTTCTGCTACTTGTTCTACATCAGACTTTCTTCCGCAAACGGCGAAACGCTTTGACTCGGTGAGTTTCGCGGCATTCCGACTTCGATGCCCCGGTTGCCGAAATTCAGTTGCCTTTGAATTTCGGGTGATCCCTCTTGAGCATGTATGCTTCTGCTACTTGTTCTACATCAGACTTTTTCCGCAAACGGCGAAACGCTTTGAGTCGGTGAGTTTCGCGGCATTTCCGACTTCGATGCCCCGGTTGCCGAAATTCAGTTGCCTTTGAATTTCGGGTGATCCCTCTTGAGCATGTATGCTTCTGCTACTTGTTCTACATCAGACTTTCTTCCGCAAACGGCGAAACGCTTTGACTCGGTGAGTTTCGCGGCATTCCGACTTCGATGCCCCGGTTGCCGAAATTCAGTTGCCTTTGAATTTCGGGTGATCCCTCTTGAGCATGTATGCTTCTGCTACTTGTTCTACATCAAACTTTTTTCCGCAAACGGCGAAACGCTTTGACTCGGTGAGTTTCGCGGCATTCCGACTTCGATGCCCCGGTTGCCGAAATTCAGTTGCCTTTGAATTTCGGGTGATCCCTCTTGAGCATGTATGCTTCTGCTACTTGTTCTACATCAGACTTTCTTCCGCAAACGGCGAAAACGCTTTGAGTCGGTGAGTTTCGCGGCATTCCGACTTCGATGCCCCGGTTGCCGAAATTCAGTTGCCTTTGAATTTCGGGTGATCCCTCTTGAGCATGTATGCTTCTGCTACTTGTTCTACATCAGACTTTCTTCCGCAAACGGCGAAACGCTTTGAGTCGGTGAGTTTCGCGGCATTCCGACTTCGATGCCCCGGTTGCCGAAATTCAGTTGCCTTTGAATTTCGGGTGATCCCTCTTGAGCATGTATGCTTCTGCTACTTGTTCTACATCAGACTTTCTTCCGCAAACGGCGAAACGCTTTGACTCGGTGAGTTTCGCGGCATTCCGACTTCGATGCCCGGTTGCCGAAATTCAGTTGCCTTTGAATTTCGGGTGATCCCTCTTGAGCATGTATGCTTCTGCTACTTGTTCTACATCAGACTTTCTTCCGCAAACGGCGAAACGCTTTGACTCGGTGAGTTTCGCGGCATTCCGACTTCGATGCCCCGGTTGCCGAAATTCAGTTGCCTTTGAATTTCGGGTGATCCATCTTGAGCATGTATGCTTCTGCTACTTGTTCTACATCAGACTTTCTTCCGCAAACGGCGAAACGCTTCGACTCGGTGAGTTTCGCGGCATTCCGACTTCGATGCCCCGGTTGCCGAAATTCAGTTGCCTTTGAATTTCGGGTGATCCCTCTTGAGCATGTATGCTTCTGCTACTTGTTCTACATCAGACTTTCTTCCGCAAACGGCGAAACGCTTTGAGTCGGTGAGTTTCGCGGCATTCCGACTTCGATGCCCCGGTTGCCGAAATTCAGTTGCCTTTGAATTTCGGGTGATCCCTCTTGAGCATGTATGCTTCTGCTACTTGTTCTACATCAGACTTTCTTCCGCAAACGGCGAAACGCTTTGAGTCGGTGAGTTTCGCGGCATTCCGACTTCGATGCCCCGGTTGCCGAAATTAAGTTGCCTTTGAATTTCGGGTGATCCATCTTGAGCATGTATGCTTCTGCTAGTTGTTCTACATCAGACTTTCTTCCGCAAACGGCGAAACGCTTTGACTCGGTGAGTTTCGCGGCATTCACACTTCGATCCCCCGGTTGCCGAAATTCAGTTGCCTTTTGAATTTCGGGGTGATCCCTCTTGAGCATGTATGCTTCTGCTACTTGTTCTACATCAGACTTTTTTCCGCAAACGGCGAAAAGCTTCGACTCGGTGAGTTTCGCGGCATTCCGACTTCGATGCCCCGGTTGCCGAAATTCAGTTGCCTTTGAATTTCGGGTGATCCATCTTGAGCATGTATGCTTCTGCTACTTGTTCTACATCATACTTTCTTCCGCAAACGGCGAAACGCTTTGACTCGGTGAGTTTCGCGGCATTCCGACTTCGATGCCCCGGTTGCCGAAATTCAGTTGCCTTTGAATTTCGGGTGATCCCTCTTGAGCATGTATGCTTCTGCTACTTGTTCTACATCAGACTTTTTTCCGCAAACGGCGAAACGCTTGGACTCGGTGAGTTTCGCGGCATTCCGACTTCGATGCCCCGGTTGCCGAAATTCAGTTGCCTTTGAATTTCGGGTGATCCCTCTTGAGCATGTATGCTTCTGCTACTTGTTCTACATCAGACTTTCTTCCGCAAACGGCGAAACGCTTTGAGTCGGTGAGTTTCGCGGCATTACGACTTCGATGCCCCGGTTGCCGAAATTCAGTTGCCTTTGAATTTAGGGTGATCCCTCTTGAGCATGTATGCTTCTGCTTCTTGTTCTACATCAGACTTTCTTCCCCAAACGGCGAAACGCTTTGAGTCGGTGAGTTTCGCGGCATTCCGACTTCGATGCCCCGGTTGCCGAAATTCAGTTGCCTTTGAATTTCGGGTGATCCCTCTTGAGCATGTATGCTTCTGCTACTTGTTCTACATCAGACTTTCTTCCGCAAACGGCGAAACGCTTTGACTCGGTGAGTTTCGCGGCATTCCGACTTCGATGCCCCGGTTGCCGAAATTCAGTTGCCTTTGAATTTCGGGTGATCCATCTTTAGCATGTATGCTTCTGCTATTTGTTCTACATCAGACTTTCTTCCACAAACGGCGAAACGCTTTGACTCGGTGAGTTTCGCGGCATTCCGACTTCGATGCCCCGGTTGCCGAAATTCAGTTGCCTTTGAATTTCGGGTGATCCCTCTTGAGCATGTATGCTTCTGCTACTTGTTCTACATCAGACTTTCCTTCCGCAAACGAGAAACGCTTTCGATGTCGGTGAGTCTTCGCGGCATTCTCGGACTTCGATGCCCCGGGTTGCCGGAAATTCAGTTGCCTTTGAATTTCGGGTGATCCCTCTTGAGCATTGGGTATGATCTTCTGCTACTTGTTCCTACATCAGACTTTCCTTCCTAGCAAACGGCGAAACGCTTTGACTCGGTGAGTTTCGCGGCATTCCGACCTTCCGATGCCCCCGGTTGCCCGAAAACTTCAGTTGCCTATGAATTTAGGGTGATCCCTCTTGAGCATGTATGCTTCTGCTACTTGTTCTACATCCAAACTTTCTTCCGCAAACGGCGAAACGCTGTAACTCGGTGAGTTTCGCGGCATTCCGACTTCGATGCCCCGGTTTGCCGGAAAATTCAGTTGCCTTTGAATTTTCGGTGTGATCCCTCTTGAGCATGTATGCTTCTGCTACTTGTTCTACCATCAGACTTTCTTCCGCAAACGGCGAAACGCTTGGAGTCGGTCGAGTTTCGCGGCATTCCGACTTCGAAGTCCCGGTTGTCGGAAAAAATATTCAGCTGCCTTTGAATTTCGGGTGATCCCTCTTGAGCATGTATGCTTCTGCTACTTGTTCTACATCAGACTTTCTTCCGCAAACGGCGAAACGCTTTGACTCGGTGAGTTTCGCGGCATTCCGACTTCGATGCCCCGGTTGCCGAAATTCAGTTGCCTTTGAATTTCGGGTGATCCCTCTTGAGCATGTATGCTTCTGCTACTTGTTCTACATCAGACTTTCTTCCGCAAACGGCGAAACGCTTTGACTCGGTGAGTTTCGCGGCATTCCGACTTCGATGCCCCGGTTGCCGAAATTCAGTTGCCTTTGAATTTCGGGTGATCCCTCTTGAGCATGTATGCTTCTGCTACTTGTTCTACATCAGACTTCTTCCGCAAACGGCGAAACGCTTTGACTCGGTGAGTTTCGCGGCATTCCGACTTCGATGCCCCGGTTGCCGAAATTCAGTTGCCTTTGAATTTCGGGTGATCCCTCTTGAGCATGTATGCTTCTGCTACTTGTTCTACATCAGACTTTCTTCCGCAAACGGCGAAACGCTTTGACTCGGTGAGTTTCGCGGCATTCCGACTTCGATGCCCCGGTTGCCGAAATTCAGTTGCCTTTGAATTTCGGGTGATCCCTCTTGAGCATGTATGCTTCTGCTACTTGTTCTACATCAGACTTTCTTCCGCAAACGGCGAAACGCTTTGACTCGGTGAGTTTCGCGGCATTCCGACTTCGATGCCCCGGTTGCCGAAATTCAGTTGCCTTTGAATTTCGGGTGATCCCTCTTGAGCATGTATGCTTCTGCTACTTGTTCTACATCAGACTTTCTTCCGCAAACGGCGAAACGCTTTGACTCGGTGAGTTTCGCGGCATTCCGACTTCGATGCCCCGGTTGCCGAAATTCAGTTGCCTTTGAATTTCGGGTGATCCCTCTTGAGCATGTATGCTTCTGCTACTTGTTCTACATCAGACTTCTTCCGCAAACGGCGAAACGCTTTGACTCGGTGAGTTTCGCGGCATTCCGACTTCGATGCCCCGGTTGCCGAAATTCAGTTGCCTTTGAATTTCGGGTGATCCCTCTTGAGCATGTATGCTTCTGCTACTTGTTCTACATCAGACTTTCTTCCGCAAACGGCGAAACGCTTTGACTCGGTGAGTTTCGCGGCATTCCGACTTCGATGCCCCGGTTGCCGAAATTCAGTTGCCTTTGAATTTCGGGTGATCCCTCTTGAGCATGTATGCTTCTGCTACTTGTTCTACATCAGACTTTCTTCCGCAAACGGCGAAACGCTTTGACTCGGTGAGTTTCGCGGCATTCCGACTTCGATGCCCCGGTTGCCGAAATTCAGTTGCCTTTGAATTTCGGGTGATCCCTCTTGAGCATGTATGCTTCTGCTACTTGTTCTACATCAGACTTTCTTCCGCAAACGGCGAAACGCTTTGACTCGGTGAGTTTCGCGGCATTCCGACTTCGATGCCCCGGTTGCCGAAATTCAGTTGCCTTTGAATTTCGGGTGATCCCTCTTGAGCATGTATGCTTCTGCTACTTGTTCTACATCAGACTTCTTCCGCAAACGGCGAAACGCTTTGACTCGGTGAGTTTCGCGGCATTCCGACTTCGATGCCCCGGTTGCCGAAATTCAGTTGCCTTTGAATTTCGGGTGATCCCTCTTGAGCATGTATGCTTCTGCTACTTGTTCTACATCAGACTTTCTTCCGCAAACGGCGAAACGCTTTGACTCGGTGAGTTTCGCGGCATTCCGACTTCGATGCCCCGGTTGCCGAAATTCAGTTGCCTTTGAATTTCGGGTGATCCCTCTTGAGCATGTATGCTTCTGCTACTTGTTCTACATCAGACTTTCTTCCGCAAACGGCGAAACGCTTTGACTCGGTGAGTTTCGCGGCATTCCGACTTCGATGCCCCGGTTGCCGAAATTCAGTTGCCTTTGAATTTCGGGTGATCCCTCTTGAGCATGTATGCTTCTGCTACTTGTTCTACATCAGACTTTCTTCCGCAAACGGCGAAACGCTTTGACTCGGTGAGTTTCGCGGCATTCCGACTTCGATGCCCCGGTTGCCGAAATTCAGTTGCCTTTGAATTTCGGGTGATCCCTCTTGAGCATGTATGCTTCTGCTACTTGTTCTACATCAGACTTTCTTCCGCAAACGGCGAAACGCTTTGACTCGGTGAGTTTCGCGGCATTCCGACTTCGATGCCCCGGTTGCCGAAATTCAGTTGCCTTTGAATTTCGGGTGATCCCTCTTGAGCATGTATGCTTCTGCTACTTGTTCTACATCAGACTTTCTTCCGCAAACGGCGAAACGCTTTGACTCGGTGAGTTTCGCGGCATTCCGACTTCGATGCCCCGGTTGCCGAAATTCAGTTGCCTTTGAATTTCGGGTGATCCCTCTTGAGCATGTATGCTTCTGCTACTTGTTCTACATCAGACTTTCTTCCGCAAACGGCGAAACGCTTTGACTCGGTGAGTTTCGCGGCATTCCGACTTCGATGCCCCGGTTGCCGAAATTCAGTTGCCTTTGAATTTCGGGTGATCCCTCTTGAGCATGTATGCTTCTGCTACTTGTTCTACATCAGACTTTCTTCCGCAAACGGCGAAACGCTTTGACTCGGTGAGTTTCGCGGCATTCCGACTTCGATGCCCCGGTTGCCGAAATTCAGTTGCCTTTGAATTTCGGGTGATCCCTCTTGAGCATGTATGCTTCTGCTACTTGTTCTACATCAGACTTTCTTCCGCAAACGGCGAAACGCTTTGACTCGGTGAGTTTCGCGGCATTCCGACTTCGATGCCCCGGTTGCCGAAATTCAGTTGCCTTTGAATTTCGGGTGATCCCTCTTGAGCATGTATGCTTCTGCTACTTGTTCTACATCAGACTTCTTCCGCAAACGGCGAAACGCTTTGACTCGGTGAGTTTCGCGGCATTCCGACTTCGATGCCCCGGTTGCCGAAATTCAGTTGCCTTTGAATTTCGGGTGATCCCTCTTGAGCATGTATGCTTCTGCTACTTGTTCTACATCAGACTTTCTTCCGCAAACGGCGAAACGCTTTGACTCGGTGAGTTTCGCGGCATTCCGACTTCGATGCCCCGGTTGCCGAAATTCAGTTGCCTTTGAATTTCGGGTGATCCCTCTTGAGCATGTATGCTTCTGCTACTTGTTCTACATCAGACTTTCTTCCGCAAACGGCGAAACGCTTTGACTCGGTGAGTTTCGCGGCATTCCGACTTCGATGCCCCGGTTGCCGAAATTCAGTTGCCTTTGAATTTCGGGTGATCCCTCTTGAGCATGTATGCTTCTGCTACTTGTTCTACATCAGACTTTCTTCCGCAAACGGCGAAACGCTTTGACTCGGTGAGTTTCGCGGCATTCCGACTTCGATGCCCCGGTTGCCGAAATTCAGTTGCCTTTGAATTTCGGGTGATCCCTCTTGAGCATGTATGCTTCTGCTACTTGTTCTACATCAGACTTCTTCCGCAAACGGCGAAACGCTTTGACTCGGTGAGTTTCGCGGCATTCCGACTTCGATGCCCCGGTTGCCGAAATTCAGTTGCCTTTGAATTTCGGGTGATCCCTCTTGAGCATGTATGCTTCTGCTACTTGTTCTACATCAGACTTCTTCCGCAAACGGCGAAACGCTTTGACTCGGTGAGTTTCGCGGCATTCCGACTTCGATGCCCCGGTTGCCGAAATTCAGTTGCCTTTGAATTTCGGGTGATCCCTCTTGAGCATGTATGCTTCTGCTACTTGTTCTACATCAGACTTTCTTCCGCAAACGGCGAAACGCTTTGACTCGGTGAGTTTCGCGGCATTCCGACTTCGATGCCCCGGTTGCCGAAATTCAGTTGCCTTTGAATTTCGGGTGATCCCTCTTGAGCATGTATGCTTCTGCTACTTGTTCTACATCAGACTTCTTCCGCAAACGGCGAAACGCTTTGACTCGGTGAGTTTCGCGGCATTCCGACTTCGATGCCCCGGTTGCCGAAATTCAGTTGCCTTTGAATTTCGGGTGATCCCTCTTGAGCATGTATGCTTCTGCTACTTGTTCTACATCAGACTTCTTCCGCAAACGGCGAAACGCTTTGACTCGGTGAGTTTCGCGGCATTCCGACTTCGATGCCCCGGTTGCCGAAATTCAGTTGCCTTTGAATTTCGGGTGATCCCTCTTGAGCATGTATGCTTCTGCTACTTGTTCTACATCAGACTTCTTCCGCAAACGGCGAAACGCTTTGACTCGGTGAGTTTCGCGGCATTCCGACTTCGATGCCCCGGTTGCCGAAATTCAGTTGCCTTTGAATTTCGGGTGATCCCTCTTGAGCATGTATGCTTCTGCTACTTGTTCTACATCAGACTTTCTTCCGCAAACGGCGAAACGCTTTGACTCGGTGAGTTTCGCGGCATTCCGACTTCGATGCCCCGGTTGCCGAAATTCAGTTGCCTTTGAATTTCGGGTGATCCCTCTTGAGCATGTATGCTTCTGCTACTTGTTCTACATCAGACTTTTCTTCCGCAAACGGCGAAACGCTTTGACTCGGTGAGTTTCGCGGCATTCCGACTTCGATGCCCCGGTTGCCGAAATTCAGTTGCCTTTGAATTTCGGGTGATCCCTCTTGAGCATGTATGCTTCTGCTACTTGTTCTACATCAGACTTTCTTCCGCAAACGGCGAAACGCTTTGACTCGGTGAGTTTCGCGGCATTCCGACTTCGATGCCCCGGTTGCCGAAATTCAGTTGCCTTTGAATTTCGGGTGATCCCTCTTGAGCATGTATGCTTCTGCTACTTGTTCTACATCAGACTTCTTCCGCAAACGGCGAAACGCTTTGACTCGGTGAGTTTCGCGGCATTCCGACTTCGATGCCCCGGTTGCCGAAATTCAGTTGCCTTTGAATTTCGGGTGATCCCTCTTGAGCATGTATGCTTCTGCTACTTGTTCTACATCAGACTTTCTTCCGCAAACGGCGAAACGCTTTGACTCGGTGAGTTTCGCGGCATTCCGACTTCGATGCCCCGGTTGCCGAAATTCAGTTGCCTTTGAATTTCGGGTGATCCCTCTTGAGCATGTATGCTTCTGCTACTTGTTCTACATCAGACTTCTTCCGCAAACGGCGAAACGCTTTGACTCGGTGAGTTTCGCGGCATTCCGACTTCGATGCCCCGGTTGCCGAAATTCAGTTGCCTTTGAATTTCGGGTGATCCCTCTTGAGCATGTATGCTTCTGCTACTTGTTCTACATCAGACTTTCTTCCGCAAACGGCGAAACGCTTTGACTCGGTGAGTTTCGCGGCATTCCGACTTCGATGCCCCGGTTGCCGAAATTCAGTTGCCTTTGAATTTCGGGTGATCCCTCTTGAGCATGTATGCTTCTGCTACTTGTTCTACATCAGACTTTCTTCCGCAAACGGCGAAACGCTTTGACTCGGTGAGTTTCGCGGCATTCCGACTTCGATGCCCCGGTTGCCGAAATTCAGTTGCCTTTGAATTTCGGGTGATCCCTCTTGAGCATGTATGCTTCTGCTACTTGTTCTACATCAGACTTTCTTCCGCAAACGGCGAAACGCTTTGACTCGGTGAGTTTCGCGGCATTCCGACTTCGATGCCCCGGTTGCCGAAATTCAGTTGCCTTTGAATTTCGGGTGATCCCTCTTGAGCATGTATGCTTCTGCTACTTGTTCTACATCAGACTTCTTCCGCAAACGGCGAAACGCTTTGACTCGGTGAGTTTCGCGGCATTCCGACTTCGATGCCCCGGTTGCCGAAATTCAGTTGCCTTTGAATTTCGGGTGATCCCTCTTGAGCATGTATGCTTCTGCTACTTGTTCTACATCAGACTTTCTTCCGCAAACGGCGAAACGCTTTGACTCGGTGAGTTTCGCGGCATTCCGACTTCGATGCCCCGGTTGCCGAAATTCAGTTGCCTTTGAATTTCGGGTGATCCCTCTTGAGCATGTATGCTTCTGCTACTTGTTCTACATCAGACTTTCTTCCGCAAACGGCGAAACGCTTTGACTCGGTGAGTTTCGCGGCATTCCGACTTCGATGCCCCGGTTGCCGAAATTCAGTTGCCTTTGAATTTCGGGTGATCCCTCTTGAGCATGTATGCTTCTGCTACTTGTTCTACATCAGACTTTCTTCCGCAAACGGCGAAACGCTTTGACTCGGTGAGTTTCGCGGCATTCCGACTTCGATGCCCCGGTTGCCGAAATTCAGTTGCCTTTGAATTTCGGGTGATCCCTCTTGAGCATGTATGCTTCTGCTACTTGTTCTACATCAGACTTTCTTCCGCAAACGGCGAAACGCTTTGACTCGGTGAGTTTCGCGGCATTCCGACTTCGATGCCCCGGTTGCCGAAATTCAGTTGCCTTTGAATTTCGGGTGATCCCTCTTGAGCATGTATGCTTCTGCTACTTGTTCTACATCAGACTTTCTTCCGCAAACGGCGAAACGCTTTGACTCGGTGAGTTTCGCGGCATTCCGACTTCGATGCCCCGGTTGCCGAAATTCAGTTGCCTTTGAATTTCGGGTGATCCCTCTTGAGCATGTATGCTTCTGCTACTTGTTCTACATCAGACTTTCTTCCGCAAACGGCGAAACGCTTTGACTCGGTGAGTTTCGCGGCATTCCGACTTCGATGCCCCGGTTGCCGAAATTCAGTTGCCTTTGAATTTCGGGTGATCCCTCTTGAGCATGTATGCTTCTGCTACTTGTTCTACATCAGACTTTCTTCCGCAAACGGCGAAACGCTTTGACTCGGTGAGTTTCGCGGCATTCCGACTTCGATGCCCCGGTTGCCGAAATTCAGTTGCCTTTGAATTTCGGGTGATCCCTCTTGAGCATGTATGCTTCTGCTACTTGTTCTACATCAGACTTTCTTCCGCAAACGGCGAAACGCTTTGACTCGGTGAGTTTCGCGGCATTCCGACTTCGATGCCCCGGTTGCCGAAATTCAGTTGCCTTTGAATTTCGGGTGATCCCTCTTGAGCATGTATGCTTCTGCTACTTGTTCTACATCAGACTTTCTTCCGCAAACGGCGAAACGCTTTGACTCGGTGAGTTTCGCGGCATTCCGACTTCGATGCCCCGGTTGCCGAAATTCAGTTGCCTTTGAATTTCGGGTGATCCCTCTTGAGCATGTATGCTTCTGCTACTTGTTCTACATCAGACTTTCTTCCGCAAACGGCGAAACGCTTTGACTCGGTGAGTTTCGCGGCATTCCGACTTCGATGCCCCGGTTGCCGAAATTCAGTTGCCTTTGAATTTCGGGTGATCCCTCTTGAGCATGTATGCTTCTGCTACTTGTTCTACATCAGACTTCTTCCGCAAACGGCGAAACGCTTTGACTCGGTGAGTTTCGCGGCATTCCGACTTCGATGCCCCGGTTGCCGAAATTCAGTTGCCTTTGAATTTCGGGTGATCCCTCTTGAGCATGTATGCTTCTGCTACTTGTTCTACATCAGACTTTCTTCCGCAAACGGCGAAACGCTTTGACTCGGTGAGTTTCGCGGCATTCCGACTTCGATGCCCCGGTTGCCGAAATTCAGTTGCCTTTGAATTTCGGGTGATCCCTCTTGAGCATGTATGCTTCTGCTACTTGTTCTACATCAGACTTTCTTCCGCAAACGGCGAAACGCTTTGACTCGGTGAGTTTCGCGGCATTCCGACTTCGATGCCCCGGTTGCCGAAATTCAGTTGCCTTTGAATTTCGGGTGATCCCTCTTGAGCATGTATGCTTCTGCTACTTGTTCTACATCAGACTTTCTTCCGCAAACGGCGAAACGCTTTGACTCGGTGAGTTTCGCGGCATTCCGACTTCGATGCCCCGGTTGCCGAAATTCAGTTGCCTTTGAATTTCGGGTGATCCCTCTTGAGCATGTATGCTTCTGCTACTTGTTCTACATCAGACTTTCTTCCGCAAACGGCGAAACGCTTTGACTCGGTGAGTTTCGCGGCATTCCGACTTCGATGCCCCGGTTGCCGAAATTCAGTTGCCTTTGAATTTCGGGTGATCCCTCTTGAGCATGTATGCTTCTGCTACTTGTTCTACATCAGACTTTCTTCCGCAAACGGCGAAACGCTTTGACTCGGTGAGTTTCGCGGCATTCCGACTTCGATGCCCCGGTTGCCGAAATTCAGTTGCCTTTGAATTTCGGGTGATCCCTCTTGAGCATGTATGCTTCTGCTACTTGTTCTACATCAGACTTTCTTCCGCAAACGGCGAAACGCTTTGACTCGGTGAGTTTCGCGGCATTCCGACTTCGATGCCCCGGTTGCCGAAATTCAGTTGCCTTTGAATTTCGGGTGATCCCTCTTGAGCATGTATGCTTCTGCTACTTGTTCTACATCAGACTTCTTCCGCAAACGGCGAAACGCTTTGACTCGGTGAGTTTCGCGGCATTCCGACTTCGATGCCCCGGTTGCCGAAATTCAGTTGCCTTTGAATTTCGGGTGATCCCTCTTGAGCATGTATGCTTCTGCTACTTGTTCTACATCAGACTTCTTCCGCAAACGGCGAAACGCTTTGACTCGGTGAGTTTCGCGGCATTCCGACTTCGATGCCCCGGTTGCCGAAATTCAGTTGCCTTTGAATTTCGGGTGATCCCTCTTGAGCATGTATGCTTCTGCTACTTGTTCTACATCAGACTTTCTTCCGCAAACGGCGAAACGCTTTGACTCGGTGAGTTTCGCGGCATTCCGACTTCGATGCCCCGGTTGCCGAAATTCAGTTGCCTTTGAATTTCGGGTGATCCCTCTTGAGCATGTATGCTTCTGCTACTTGTTCTACATCAGACTTTCTTCCGCAAACGGCGAAACGCTTTGACTCGGTGAGTTTCGCGGCATTCCGACTTCGATGCCCCGGTTGCCGAAATTCAGTTGCCTTTGAATTTCGGGTGATCCCTCTTGAGCATGTATGCTTCTGCTACTTGTTCTACATCAGACTTTCTTCCGCAAACGGCGAAACGCTTTGACTCGGTGAGTTTCGCGGCATTCCGACTTCGATGCCCCGGTTGCCGAAATTCAGTTGCCTTTGAATTTCGGGTGATCCCTCTTGAGCATGTATGCTTCTGCTACTTGTTCTACATCAGACTTCTTCCGCAAACGGCGAAACGCTTTGACTCGGTGAGTTTCGCGGCATTCCGACTTCGATGCCCCGGTTGCCGAAATTCAGTTGCCTTTGAATTTCGGGTGATCCCTCTTGAGCATGTATGCTTCTGCTACTTGTTCTACATCAGACTTTCTTCCGCAAACGGCGAAACGCTTTGACTCGGTGAGTTTCGCGGCATTCCGACTTCGATGCCCCGGTTGCCGAAATTCAGTTGCCTTTGAATTTCGGGTGATCCCTCTTGAGCATGTATGCTTCTGCTACTTGTTCTACATCAGACTTCTTCCGCAAACGGCGAAACGCTTTGACTCGGTGAGTTTCGCGGCATTCCGACTTCGATGCCCCGGTTGCCGAAATTCAGTTGCCTTTGAATTTCGGGTGATCCCTCTTGAGCATGTATGCTTCTGCTACTTGTTCTACATCAGACTTCTTCCGCAAACGGCGAAACGCTTTGACTCGGTGAGTTTCGCGGCATTCCGACTTCGATGCCCCGGTTGCCGAAATTCAGTTGCCTTTGAATTTCGGGTGATCCCTCTTGAGCATGTATGCTTCTGCTACTTGTTCTACATCAGACTTTCTTCCGCAAACGGCGAAACGCTTTGACTCGGTGAGTTTCGCGGCATTCCGACTTCGATGCCCCGGTTGCCGAAATTCAGTTGCCTTTGAATTTCGGGTGATCCCTCTTGAGCATGTATGCTTCTGCTACTTGTTCTACATCAGACTTTCTTCCGCAAACGGCGAAACGCTTTGACTCGGTGAGTTTCGCGGCATTCCGACTTCGATGCCCCGGTTGCCGAAAT
Source organism: Populus alba x Populus x berolinensis (assembly GCA_029228515.1). Taxonomy (NCBI): domain Eukaryota; kingdom Viridiplantae; phylum Streptophyta; class Magnoliopsida; order Malpighiales; family Salicaceae; genus Populus; species Populus alba x Populus x berolinensis. The sequence goes on along the minus strand of CM055351.1, from coordinate 3,234,829 downwards.
TCAGTTGCCTTTGAATTTCGGGTGATCCCTCTTGAGCATGTATGCTTCTGCTACTTGTTCTACATCAGACTTTCTTCCGCAAACGGCGAAACGCTTTGACTCGGTGAGTTTCGCGGCATTCCGACTTCGATGCCCCGGTTGCCGAAATTCAGTTGCCTTTGAATTTCGGGTGATCCCTCTTGAGCATGTATGCTTCTGCTACTTGTTCTACATCAGACTTTCTTCCGCAAACGGCGAAACGCTTTGACTCGGTGAGTTTCGCGGCATTCCGACTTCGATGCCCCGGTTGCCGAAATTCAGTTGCCTTTGAATTTCGGGTGATCCCTCTTGAGCATGTATGCTTCTGCTACTTGTTCTACATCAGACTTTCTTCCGCAAACGGCGAAACGCTTTGACTCGGTGAGTTTCGCGGCATTCCGACTTCGATGCCCCGGTTGCCGAAATTCAGTTGCCTTTGAATTTCGGGTGATCCCTCTTGAGCATGTATGCTTCTGCTACTTGTTCTACATCAGACTTTCTTCCGCAAACGGCGAAACGCTTTGACTCGGTGAGTTTCGCGGCATTCCGACTTCGATGCCCCGGTTGCCGAAATTCAGTTGCCTTTGAATTTCGGGTGATCCCTCTTGAGCATGTATGCTTCTGCTACTTGTTCTACATCAGACTTTCTTCCGCAAACGGCGAAACGCTTTGACTCGGTGAGTTTCGCGGCATTCCGACTTCGATGCCCCGGTTGCCGAAATTCAGTTGCCTTTGAATTTCGGGTGATCCCTCTTGAGCATGTATGCTTCTGCTACTTGTTCTACATCAGACTTTTCTTCCGCAAACGGCGAAACGCTTTGACTCGGTGAGTTTCGCGGCATTCCGACTTCGATGCCCCGGTTGCCGAAATTCAGTTGCCTTTGAATTTCGGGTGATCCCTCTTGAGCATGTATGCTTCTGCTACTTGTTCTACATCAGACTTTCTTCCGCAAACGGCGAAACGCTTTGACTCGGTGAGTTTCGCGGCATTCCGACTTCGATGCCCCGGTTGCCGAAATTCAGTTGCCTTTGAATTTCGGGTGATCCCTCTTGAGCATGTATGCTTCTGCTACTTGTTCTACATCAGACTTTCTTCCGCAAACGGCGAAACGCTTTGACTCGGTGAGTTTCGCGGCATTCCGACTTCGATGCCCCGGTTGCCGAAATTCAGTTGCCTTTGAATTTCGGGTGATCCCTCTTGAGCATGTATGCTTCTGCTACTTGTTCTACATCAGACTTCTTCCGCAAACGGCGAAACGCTTTGACTCGGTGAGTTTCGCGGCATTCCGACTTCGATGCCCCGGTTGCCGAAATTCAGTTGCCTTTGAATTTCGGGTGATCCCTCTTGAGCATGTATGCTTCTGCTACTTGTTCTACATCAGACTTTCTTCCGCAAACGGCGAAACGCTTTGACTCGGTGAGTTTCGCGGCATTCCGACTTCGATGCCCCGGTTGCCGAAATTCAGTTGCCTTTGAATTTCGGGTGATCCCTCTTGAGCATGTATGCTTCTGCTACTTGTTCTACATCAGACTTTCTTCCGCAAACGGCGAAACGCTTTGACTCGGTGAGTTTCGCGGCATTCCGACTTCGATGCCCCGGTTGCCGAAATTCAGTTGCCTTTGAATTTCGGGTGATCCCTCTTGAGCATGTATGCTTCTGCTACTTGTTCTACATCAGACTTTCTTCCGCAAACGGCGAAACGCTTTGACTCGGTGAGTTTCGCGGCATTCCGACTTCGATGCCCCGGTTGCCGAAATTCAGTTGCCTTTGAATTTCGGGTGATCCCTCTTGAGCATGTATGCTTCTGCTACTTGTTCTACATCAGACTTTCTTCCGCAAACGGCGAAACGCTTTGACTCGGTGAGTTTCGCGGCATTCCGACTTCGATGCCCCGGTTGCCGAAATTCAGTTGCCTTTGAATTTCGGGTGATCCCTCTTGAGCATGTATGCTTCTGCTACTTGTTCTACATCAGACTTTCTTCCGCAAACGGCGAAACGCTTTGACTCGGTGAGTTTCGCGGCATTCCGACTTCGATGCCCCGGTTGCCGAAATTCAGTTGCCTTTGAATTTCGGGTGATCCCTCTTGAGCATGTATGCTTCTGCTACTTGTTCTACATCAGACTTCTTCCGCAAACGGCGAAACGCTTTGACTCGGTGAGTTTCGCGGCATTCCGACTTCGATGCCCCGGTTGCCGAAATTCAGTTGCCTTTGAATTTCGGGTGATCCCTCTTGAGCATGTATGCTTCTGCTACTTGTTCTACATCAGACTTCTTCCGCAAACGGCGAAACGCTTTGACTCGGTGAGTTTCGCGGCATTCCGACTTCGATGCCCCGGTTGCCGAAATTCAGTTGCCTTTGAATTTCGGGTGATCCCTCTTGAGCATGTATGCTTCTGCTACTTGTTCTACATCAGACTTTCTTCCGCAAACGGCGAAACGCTTTGACTCGGTGAGTTTCGCGGCATTCCGACTTCGATGCCCCGGTTGCCGAAATTCAGTTGCCTTTGAATTTCGGGTGATCCCTCTTGAGCATGTATGCTTCTGCTACTTGTTCTACATCAGACTTTCTTCCGCAAACGGCGAAACGCTTTGACTCGGTGAGTTTCGCGGCATTCCGACTTCGATGCCCCGGTTGCCGAAATTCAGTTGCCTTTGAATTTCGGGTGATCCCTCTTGAGCATGTATGCTTCTGCTACTTGTTCTACATCAGACTTTCTTCCGCAAACGGCGAAACGCTTTGACTCGGTGAGTTTCGCGGCATTCCGACTTCGATGCCCCGGTTGCCGAAATTCAGTTGCCTTTGAATTTCGGGTGATCCCTCTTGAGCATGTATGCTTCTGCTACTTGTTCTACATCAGACTTTCTTCCGCAAACGGCGAAACGCTTTGACTCGGTGAGTTTCGCGGCATTCCGACTTCGATGCCCCGGTTGCCGAAATTCAGTTGCCTTTGAATTTCGGGTGATCCCTCTTGAGCATGTATGCTTCTGCTACTTGTTCTACATCAGACTTCTTCCGCAAACGGCGAAACGCTTTGACTCGGTGAGTTTCGCGGCATTCCGACTTCGATGCCCCGGTTGCCGAAATTCAGTTGCCTTTGAATTTCGGGTGATCCCTCTTGAGCATGTATGCTTCTGCTACTTGTTCTACATCAGACTTCTTCCGCAAACGGCGAAACGCTTTGACTCGGTGAGTTTCGCGGCATTCCGACTTCGATGCCCCGGTTGCCGAAATTCAGTTGCCTTTGAATTTCGGGTGATCCCTCTTGAGCATGTATGCTTCTGCTACTTGTTCTACATCAGACTTTCTTCCGCAAACGGCGAAACGCTTTGACTCGGTGAGTTTCGCGGCATTCCGACTTCGATGCCCCGGTTGCCGAAATTCAGTTGCCTTTGAATTTCGGGTGATCCCTCTTGAGCATGTATGCTTCTGCTACTTGTTCTACATCAGACTTTCTTCCGCAAACGGCGAAACGCTTTGACTCGGTGAGTTTCGCGGCATTCCGACTTCGATGCCCCGGTTGCCGAAATTCAGTTGCCTTTGAATTTCGGGTGATCCCTCTTGAGCATGTATGCTTCTGCTACTTGTTCTACATCAGACTTCTTCCGCAAACGGCGAAACGCTTTGACTCGGTGAGTTTCGCGGCATTCCGACTTCGATGCCCCGGTTGCCGAAATTCAGTTGCCTTTGAATTTCGGGTGATCCCTCTTGAGCATGTATGCTTCTGCTACTTGTTCTACATCAGACTTTCTTCCGCAAACGGCGAAACGCTTTGACTCGGTGAGTTTCGCGGCATTCCGACTTCGATGCCCCGGTTGCCGAAATTCAGTTGCCTTTGAATTTCGGGTGATCCCTCTTGAGCATGTATGCTTCTGCTACTTGTTCTACATCAGACTTTCTTCCGCAAACGGCGAAACGCTTTGACTCGGTGAGTTTCGCGGCATTCCGACTTCGATGCCCCGGTTGCCGAAATTCAGTTGCCTTTGAATTTCGGGTGATCCCTCTTGAGCATGTATGCTTCTGCTACTTGTTCTACATCAGACTTTCTTCCGCAAACGGCGAAACGCTTTGACTCGGTGAGTTTCGCGGCATTCCGACTTCGATGCCCCGGTTGCCGAAATTCAGTTGCCTTTGAATTTCGGGTGATCCCTCTTGAGCATGTATGCTTCTGCTACTTGTTCTACATCAGACTTTCTTCCGCAAACGGCGAAACGCTTTGACTCGGTGAGTTTCGCGGCATTCCGACTTCGATGCCCCGGTTGCCGAAATTCAGTTGCCTTTGAATTTCGGGTGATCCCTCTTGAGCATGTATGCTTCTGCTACTTGTTCTACATCAGACTTCTTCCGCAAACGGCGAAACGCTTTGACTCGGTGAGTTTCGCGGCATTCCGACTTCGATGCCCCGGTTGCCGAAATTCAGTTGCCTTTGAATTTCGGGTGATCCCTCTTGAGCATGTATGCTTCTGCTACTTGTTCTACATCAGACTTTCTTCCGCAAACGGCGAAACGCTTTGACTCGGTGAGTTTCGCGGCATTCCGACTTCGATGCCCGGTTGCCGAAATTCAGTTGCCTTTGAATTTCGGGTGATCCCTCTTGAGCATGTATGCTTCTGCTACTTGTTCTACATCAGACTTTCTTCCGCAAACGGCGAAACGCTTTGACTCGGTGAGTTTCGCGGCATTCCGACTTCGATGCCCCGGTTGCCGAAATTCAGTTGCCTTTGAATTTCGGGTGATCCCTCTTGAGCATGTATGCTTCTGCTACTTGTTCTACATCAGACTTTCTTCCGCAAACGGCGAAACGCTTTGACTCGGTGAGTTTCGCGGCATTCCGACTTCGATGCCCCGGTTGCCGAAATTCAGTTGCCTTTGAATTTCGGGTGATCCCTCTTGAGCATGTATGCTTCTGCTACTTGTTCTACATCAGACTTCTTCCGCAAACGGCGAAACGCTTTGACTCGGTGAGTTTCGCGGCATTCCGACTTCGATGCCCCGGTTGCCGAAATTCAGTTGCCTTTGAATTTCGGGTGATCCCTCTTGAGCATGTATGCTTCTGCTACTTGTTCTACATCAGACTTTCTTCCGCAAACGGCGAAACGCTTTGACTCGGTGAGTTTCGCGGCATTCCGACTTCGATGCCCCGGTTGCCGAAATTCAGTTGCCTTTGAATTTCGGGTGATCCCTCTTGAGCATGTATGCTTCTGCTACTTGTTCTACATCAGACTTTCTTCCGCAAACGGCGAAACGCTTTGACTCGGTGAGTTTCGCGGCATTCCGACTTCGATGCCCCGGTTGCCGAAATTCAGTTGCCTTTGAATTTCGGGTGATCCCTCTTGAGCATGTATGCTTCTGCTACTTGTTCTACATCAGACTTTCTTCCGCAAACGGCGAAACGCTTTGACTCGGTGAGTTTCGCGGCATTCCGACTTCGATGCCCCGGTTGCCGAAATTCAGTTGCCTTTGAATTTCGGGTGATCCCTCTTGAGCATGTATGCTTCTGCTACTTGTTCTACATCAGACTTTCTTCCGCAAACGGCGAAACGCTTTGACTCGGTGAGTTTCGCGGCATTCCGACTTCGATGCCCCGGTTGCCGAAATTCAGTTGCCTTTGAATTTCGGGTGATCCCTCTTGAGCATGTATGCTTCTGCTACTTGTTCTACATCAGACTTTCTTCCGCAAACGGCGAAACGCTTTGACTCGGTGAGTTTCGCGGCATTCCGACTTCGATGCCCCGGTTGCCGAAATTCAGTTGCCTTTGAATTTCGGGTGATCCCTCTTGAGCATGTATGCTTCTGCTACTTGTTCTACATCAGACTTCTTCCGCAAACGGCGAAACGCTTTGACTCGGTGAGTTTCGCGGCATTCCGACTTCGATGCCCCGGTTGCCGAAATTCAGTTGCCTTTGAATTTCGGGTGATCCCTCTTGAGCATGTATGCTTCTGCTACTTGTTCTACATCAGACTTTCTTCCGCAAACGGCGAAACGCTTTGACTCGGTGAGTTTCGCGGCATTCCGACTTCGATGCCCCGGTTGCCGAAATTCAGTTGCCTTTGAATTTCGGGTGATCCCTCTTGAGCATGTATGCTTCTGCTACTTGTTCTACATCAGACTTTCTTCCGCAAACGGCGAAACGCTTTGACTCGGTGAGTTTCGCGGCATTCCGACTTCGATGCCCCGGTTGCCGAAATTCAGTTGCCTTTGAATTTCGGGTGATCCCTCTTGAGCATGTATGCTTCTGCTACTTGTTCTACATCAGACTTTCTTCCGCAAACGGCGAAACGCTTTGACTCGGTGAGTTTCGCGGCATTCCGACTTCGATGCCCCGGTTGCCGAAATTCAGTTGCCTTTGAATTTCGGGTGATCCCTCTTGAGCATGTATGCTTCTGCTACTTGTTCTACATCAGACTTTCTTCCGCAAACGGCGAAACGCTTTGACTCGGTGAGTTTCGCGGCATTCCGACTTCGATGCCCCGGTTGCCGAAATTCAGTTGCCTTTGAATTTCGGGTGATCCCTCTTGAGCATGTATGCTTCTGCTACTTGTTCTACATCAGACTTCTTCCGCAAACGGCGAAACGCTTTGACTCGGTGAGTTTCGCGGCATTCCGACTTCGATGCCCCGGTTGCCGAAATTCAGTTGCCTTTGAATTTCGGGTGATCCCTCTTGAGCATGTATGCTTCTGCTACTTGTTCTACATCAGACTTTCTTCCGCAAACGGCGAAACGCTTTGACTCGGTGAGTTTCGCGGCATTCCGACTTCGATGCCCCGGTTGCCGAAATTCAGTTGCCTTTGAATTTCGGGTGATCCCTCTTGAGCATGTATGCTTCTGCTACTTGTTCTACATCAGACTTTCTTCCGCAAACGGCGAAACGCTTTGACTCGGTGAGTTTCGCGGCATTCCGACTTCGATGCCCCGGTTGCCGAAATTCAGTTGCCTTTGAATTTCGGGTGATCCCTCTTGAGCATGTATGCTTCTGCTACTTGTTCTACATCAGACTTTCTTCCGCAAACGGCGAAACGCTTTGACTCGGTGAGTTTCGCGGCATTCCGACTTCGATGCCCCGGTTGCCGAAATTCAGTTGCCTTTGAATTTCGGGTGATCCCTCTTGAGCATGTATGCTTCTGCTACTTGTTCTACATCAGACTTCTTCCGCAAACGGCGAAACGCTTTGACTCGGTGAGTTTCGCGGCATTCCGACTTCGATGCCCCGGTTGCCGAAATTCAGTTGCCTTTGAATTTCGGGTGATCCCTCTTGAGCATGTATGCTTCTGCTACTTGTTCTACATCAGACTTTCTTCCGCAAACGGCGAAACGCTTTGACTCGGTGAGTTTCGCGGCATTCCGACTTCGATGCCCCGGTTGCCGAAATTCAGTTGCCTTTGAATTTCGGGTGATCCCTCTTGAGCATGTATGCTTCTGCTACTTGTTCTACATCAGACTTTCTTCCGCAAACGGCGAAACGCTTTGACTCGGTGAGTTTCGCGGCATTCCGACTTCGATGCCCCGGTTGCCGAAATTCAGTTGCCTTTGAATTTCGGGTGATCCCTCTTGAGCATGTATGCTTCTGCTACTTGTTCTACATCAGACTTTCTTCCGCAAACGGCGAAACGCTTTGACTCGGTGAGTTTCGCGGCATTCCGACTTCGATGCCCCGGTTGCCGAAATTCAGTTGCCTTTGAATTTCGGGTGATCCCTCTTGAGCATGTATGCTTCTGCTACTTGTTCTACATCAGACTTTCTTCCGCAAACGGCGAAACGCTTTGACTCGGTGAGTTTCGCGGCATTCCGACTTCGATGCCCCGGTTGCCGAAATTCAGTTGCCTTTGAATTTCGGGTGATCCCTCTTGAGCATGTATGCTTCTGCTACTTGTTCTACATCAGACTTTCTTCCGCAAACGGCGAAACGCTTTGACTCGGTGAGTTTCGCGGCATTCCGACTTCGATGCCCCGGTTGCCGAAATTCAGTTGCCTTTGAATTTCGGGTGATCCCTCTTGAGCATGTATGCTTCTGCTACTTGTTCTACATCAGACTTTCTTCCGCAAACGGCGAAACGCTTTGACTCGGTGAGTTTCGCGGCATTCCGACTTCGATGCCCCGGTTGCCGAAATTCAGTTGCCTTTGAATTTCGGGTGATCCCTCTTGAGCATGTATGCTTCTGCTACTTGTTCTACATCAGACTTTCTTCCGCAAACGGCGAAACGCTTTGACTAGGTGAGTTTCGCGGCATTCCGACTTCGATGCCCCGGTTGCCGAAATTCAGTTGCCTTTGAATTTCGGGTGATCCCTCTTGAGCTGTATGCTTCTGCTACTTGTTCTACATCAGACCTTCTTCCGCAAACGGCGAAACGCTTTGAATCGGTGAGTTTCGCGGCATTCCTACTTCGTTTCCCCGGTGGCCGAAATTCAGTTGCCTTTGAATTTCGGGGGATCCCTCTTGAGCATGTATGCTTCTGCTACTTGTTCTACATCAGACCTTGATCCGCAAATGGCGAAACGCTATGACTCGGTGAGTTTTGCGGCATTCCGACTTCGATTTCACGGTTGCCGAAATTCAGATGCCTTTGAATTTCGGGTGATCCCTCTTGAGCATGTATGCTTCTGCTACTTGTTCTACATTAGAGCTTCTTCCGTAAACGGCGAAATGCTTTGACTCGGTGAGTTTGGCGGCTTTCCGACTTTGATGCCCAGGTTGCCGAAATTCAGTTGCCTTTGAATTTCCGGTCATCCCTCTTGAGCATGTATGCTTCTGCTACTTGTTCTACATCAGACCTTCTTCCGCAAATGGCGAAACGCTTTGACTCGGTGAGTTTCGTGGCATTCCGACTTCGATGCCCCGGTTGCCGAAATTCAGATGCCTTTGAATTTTGGGTGATCCCTCTTGAGCTTCTATGGTTCTGCTACTTGTTCTACATCAGACCTTCTTCCGCAAACGGGGAAACGCTTTGATTCAGTGAGTTTCGCGGCATTCCGACTTCGATGCTCCAGTTGCCGAAATTCAGTTACCTATGAATTTCGGGTCATCTCTCCTGAGCATGTATGGTTCTGCTACTTGTTCTACATCAGACCTTGTTCCGCAAACGGCGAAACGCTTTGA
>CM055351.1:3182134-3225614 GCA_029228515.1 Populus alba x Populus x berolinensis | reverse complement strand
CCGGTGCCGAAATTCAGTTGCCTTTGAATTTCGGGTGATCCCTCTTGTAAGCATGTATGGCTTCTGCTACTTGTTCTTTTTTTTTTTTTTATACTTCCAGACTTTCTTCCGCAATACGGCGAAATGCTTTTACTCGGTGAGAGTTTTTGCGGCATTCCGAACTTCAGTATGCCCCGGTTGCCGAAAATACAATAAAAATTTTACTGTGTGCCTTATGAATTTCGGTTGTGATCCCTCTTGAGCATGTATGCTTCTGCTACTTGTTTCTACGATCAGACTTTTTCTCTCCCCAAATATCAGCGAAACGCTTGTGACTCAGGTGATAGTTCTCGCGGCATTCCGAGACTTCGATGCCCCGGTTGCCGAAATTCAGTTCTGCCATTTAGACATTTCGGGTGATCCCTCTCTTGAGCATCTGTATGAGCTTCTCATGCTACTTGTTCTACAATCAGACTTTCTTCCCCAAACGGCGAAACGCTTTGACTCGGTGAGTTTCGCGGCATTCCGACTTCGATGCCCGGTTGCCGAAATTCAGTTGCCTTGAATTTCGGGTGATCCCTCTTCAGCATGTTGCTCTGCTACTTGTTCTACATCAGACTTTCTTCCGCAAACGGCGAAAGCTTTGACTCGGTGAGTTTCGCGGCATTCCGACTTCGATGCCCGGTTGCCGAAATTCAGTTGCCTTTGAATTTCGGGTTATCCTCTTGAGCATGTATGGTTCTGCTACTTTTTCTACATCAGACTTTCTTCCGCAAACGGCGAAACGCTTTGACTCGGTTGAGTTTCGCAGCATTCCGACTTCGATGCCCGGTTGCCGAAATTCAGTTGCCTTTGAATTTCGGGTGATCCCTCTTGAGCATGTATGCTTCTGCTACTTGTTCTACATCAGACTTTCTTCCGCAAACGGCGAAACGCTTTGACTCGGTGAGTTTCGCGGCATTCCGTCTTCGATGCCCGGTTGCCGAAATTCAGTTGCCTTTGAATTCCGGGTGATCCCTCTTGAGCATGTATTCTTCTGCTACTTGTTCTACATCAGACTTTCTCCGCAAACGGCGAAACGCTTGACTCGGTGAGTTTCGCGGCATTCCGACTTCGATGCCCGGTTGCCGAAAATTCAGTTGCCTTTGAATTTCGGGTGATCCCTCTTGAGCATGTATGCTTCTGCTACTTGTTCTACATCAGACTTTCTTCCGCAAACGGCGAAAACGCTTTGACTCGGTGAGTTTCGCGCATTCCGACTTCGATGCCGGGTTGCCGAAAATTCAGTTGCTTTTGAATTTCGGGTGATCCCTCTTGAGCATGTATGCTTCTGCTACTTGTTCTACATCAGACTTTCTTCCGCAAACGGTCGAAACGCTTTGACTCGGTGAGTTTTCGCGGCATTCCGACTTCGATGCCCCGTGTTGCCGAAATTCAGTTGCCTTTGAATTTCGGGTGATCCCTCTTGAGCATGTATGCTTCTGCTACTTGTTCTACATCAGGACTTTCTTCCGCAAACGGCGAAACGCTTTGACTCGGTGAGTTTCGCGGCATTCCGACTTCGATGCCGTTTTGCCGAAATTCAGTTGCCTTTGAATTTCGGGGTGATCCCTCTTGAGCATGTATTGCTTCTGCTACTTGTTCTACATCAGACTTTCTTCCGCAAACGGCGAAACGCTTTGACTCGGTGAGTTTCGCGGCATTCCGACTTCGATGCCGGTTGCCGAAATTCAGTTGCCTTTGAATTTCGGGTTGATCCCTCTTGAGCATGTATGCTTCTGCTACTTGTTCTACATCAGACTTTCTTCCGCAAACGGCGAAACGCTTTGACTCGGTGAGTTTCGCGGCATTCCGACTTCGATGCCCGGTTGCCGAAATTCAGTTGCCTTTTGAATTTCGGGTTATCCCCTCTTGAGCATGTATGCTTCTGCTACTTGTTCTACATCAGACTTTCTTCCGCAAACGGCGAAACGCTTTGACTCGGTGAGTTTCGCGGCATTCCGACTTCGATGCCCCGGTTTGCCCGAAATTCAGTTGCCTTTGAATTTCGGGTGATCCCTCTTGAGCATGTATGCTTCTGCTACTTGTTCTACATCAGACTTTCTTCCGCAAACGGCGAAACGCTTTGACTCGGTGAGTTTCGCGGCATTCCGACTTCGATTGCCCCGGTTGCCGAAATTCAGTTGCCTTTGAATTTCGGGTGATCCCTCTTGAGCATGTATGCTTCTGCTACTTGTTCTACATCAGACTTTCTCCGCAAACGGCGAAAACGCTTTGACTCGGTGAGTTTCGCGGCATTCCGACTTCGATGCCCGGTTGCCGAAATTCAGTTGCCTTTGAATTTCGGGTGATCCCGCTTGAGCATGTATGCTTCTGCTACTTGTTCTACATGAGACTTCTTCCGCAAACGGCAAAACGCTTTGACTAGGTGAGTTTCGCGGCATTCCGACTTCGATGCCCCGGTTGCCGAAATTCAGTTGCCTTTGAATTTCGGGTGATCCCTCTTGAGCATGTATGCTTCCGCTACTTGTTCTTACATCAGACTTTCTTCGCAAACGGCGAAACGCTTTGACTTGGTGAGTTTCGCGGCATTCCGACTTCGATGCCTCGGTTGCCGAAATTCAGTTGCCTTTGAATTTCGGGTGATCCCTCTTGAGCATGTATGCTTCTGCTACTTGTTCTACATCAGACTTTCTTCCGCAAACGGCGAAACGCTTTGACTCGGTAAGTTTCACGACATTCCGACTTCGATGCCCGTTTTGCCGAAATTCAGTTGCCTTTGAATTTCGGGTGATCCCTCTTGAGCATGTATGCTTCTGCTACTTGTTCTACATCAGACTTTCTTCCGCAAACGGCGAACGCTTTGACTCGGTGAGTTTCGCGGCATTCCGACTTCGATGCCCCGGTTGCCGAAATTCAGTTGCCTTTGAATTTCGGGTGGTCCCTCTTGAGCATGTATGCTTCTGCTACTTGTTCTACATCAGACTTTCATCCGCAAACAGCGAAACGCTTGGACTCGGTGAGTTTCGCGACATTCCGACTTCGATGCCCCGGTTGTCGAAATTCAGTTGCCTTTGAATTTCGGGTGATCCCTCTTGAGCATGTATGCTTCTTCTACTTGTTCTACATCCGACTTTCTTCCGCAAACGGCGAAACGGTTTGACTACGTGAGTTTCGCGGCATTCCGACTTCGATGCCCCGGTTGCTGAAATTCAGTTGCCTTTGAATTTCGGGTGATCCCTCTTGAGCATGTATGCTTCTGCTACTTGTTCTACATCAGACTTTCATCCGCAAACGGAAAAAGCCTTTGACTCGTTCAGTTTCGCTACATTCCGACTTCGATGCCCCGGTTGCCGAAATTCAGTTGCCTTTGAATTTCGGGTGATCCCTCTTGAGCATGTATGCTTCTGCTACTTGTTCTACATCAGACTTTCTTCCGCAAACGGCGAAACGCTTTGACTCGGTGAGTTTCGCGGCATTCGACTTCGATGCCCCGGTTGCCGAAATTTAGTTGCCTTTGAATTTCGGGTGATCCCTCTTGAGCATGTATGCTTCTGCTACTTGTTCTACATCAGACTTTCTTCCGCAAACGGCGAAACGCTTTGACTCGGTGAGTTTCGCGGCATTCCGACTTCGATGCCCCGTTGCCGAAATTCAGTTGCCTTTGAATTTCGGGTGATCCCTCTTGAGCATGTATGCTTCTGCTACTTGTTCTACATCAGACTTTCTTCCGCAAACGGGAAACGCTTTTGACTCGGTGAGTTTCGCGGCATTCCGACTTCGATGCCCGGTTGCCGAAATTCAGTTGCCTTTGAGTTTCGGGTGATCCCTCTTGAGCATGTATGCTTCTGCTACTTGTTCTACATCAGACTTTCTTCCGCAAACGGCAAAACGCTTTGACTCGGTGAGTTTCGCGGCATTCCGACTTCGATGCCCCTTTTGCCGAAATTCAGTTGCCTTTGAATTTCGGGTGATCCCTCTTGAGCATGTATGCTTCTGCTACTTGTTCTACATCACACTTTCTTCCGCAAACGGCGAAACGCTTTGACTTCGTGAGTTTCGCGGCATTCCGCCTTCGATGCCCCGGTTGCCGAAATTCAGTTGCCTTTGAATTTCAGGTGATCCCTCTTGAGCATGTATGCTTCTCCTACTTGTTCTACATCAGACTTTCTTCCGCAAACGGCGAAAACGCTTTGACTCGGTGAGTTTCGCGGCATTCCGACTTCGATGCCCCGGTTGCCGAAATTCAGTTGCCTTTGAATTTCGGGTGATCCCTCTTGAGCATGTATGCTTCTGCTACTTGTTCTACATCAGACTTTCTTCCGCAAATGGCGAAACGCTTTGACTCGGTGAGTTTCGCGGCATTCCGACTTCGATGCCCCGGTTGCCGAAATTCAGTTGCCTTTGAATTTCGGGTGATCCCACTTGAGCATGTATGCTTCTGCTACTTGTTCTACATCAGACTTTCTTCCGCAAACAGCGAAACGCTTTGACTCGGTGAGTTTCGCGGCATTCCGACTTCGATGCCCCGGTTGCCGAAATTCAGTTGCCTTTGAATTTCGGGTGATCCCTCTTGAGCATGTATGCTTCTGCTACTTGTTCTACATCAGACTTTCTTCCGCAAACGGCGAAATGCTTTGACTCCGTGAGTTTCGCGGCATTCCGACTTCGATGCCCCGGCTGCCGAAATTGAGTTGCCTTTGAATTTCGGGATATCCCTCTTGAGCATGTATGCTTCTGCTACTTGTTCTACATCAGACTTTTTTCCGCAAATGGCGAAACGCTTTGACTTCGTGAGTTTCGCGGCATTCCGACTTCGATGCCCCGGCTGCCGAAATTTAGTTGCCTTTGAATTTCGGGTGATCCCTCTTGAGCATGTATGCTTCTGCTACTTGTTCTACATCAGACTTTCTTCTGCAAACGGCGAAACGCTTTGACTCGGTGAGTTTCGCGGCATTCCGACTTCGATGTCCGTTTTGCTGAAATTCATTTGCCATTGAATTTCGGGTGATCCCTCTTGAGCATGTATGCTTCTGCTACTTGTTCTACATCAGACTTTCTTCCGCAAACGGGGAAACGCTTTGACTCGGTGAGTTTCGCGGCATTCCGACTTCGATGCCCCGGCTGCCGAAATTCAGTTGCCTTTGAATTTGGGGTGATCCCTCTTGAGCATGTATGCTTCTGCTACTTGTTCTACATCAGACTTTCTTCCGCAAACGGCGAAACGCTTTGACTCGGTGAGTTTCGCGGCATTCCGACTTCGATGCCCCGGTTGCCGAAATTCAGTTGCCTTTGAATTTCGGGTGATCCCTCTTGAGCATGTATGCTTCTGCTACTTGTTCTACATCAGACTTTCTTCCGCAAACGGCGAAACGCTTTGACTCGGTGAGTTTCGCGGCATTCCGACTTCGATGCCCGTTTTGCCGAAATTCAGTTGCCTTTGAATTTCGGGTGATCCCTCTTGAGCATGTATGCTTCTGCTACTTGTTCTACATCAGACTTTCTTCCGCAAACGGCGAAACGCTTTGACTCGGTGAGTTTTCGCGGCATTCCGACTTCGATGCCCCGGTTGCCGAAATTCAGTTGCCTTTGAATTTCGGGTGATCCCTCTTGAGCATGTATGCTTCTGCTACTTGTTCTACATCAGACTTTCTTCCGCAAACGGCGAAACGCTTTGACTCGGTGAGTTTCGCGGCATTCCGACTTCGATGCCCCGGTTGCCGAAATTCAGTTGCCTTTGAATTTCGGGTGATCCCTCTTGAGCATGTATGCTTCTGCTACTTGTTCTACATCAGACTTTCTTCCGCAAACGGCGAAACGCTTTGACTCGGTGAGTTTCGCGGCATTCCGACTTCGATGCCCCGGTTGCCGAAATTCAGTTGCCTTTGAATTTCGGGTGATCCCTCTTGAGCATGTATGCTTCTGCTACTTGTTCTACATCAGACTTCTTCCGCAAACGGCGAAACGCTTTGACTCGGTGAGTTTCGCGGCATTCCGACTTCGATGCCCTTTGCCGAAATTCAGTTGCCTTTGAATTTCGGGTGATCCCTCTTGAGCATGTATGCTTCTGCTACTTGTTCTACATCAGACTTTCTTCCGCAAACGGCGAAACGCTTTGACTCGGTGAGTTTCGCGGCATTCCGACTTCGATGCCCCGGTTGCCGAAATTCAGTTGCCTTTGAATTTCGGTGATCCCTCTTGAGCATGTATGCTTCTGCTACTTGTTCTACATCATACTTCTTCCGCAAACGGCGAAACGCTTTGACTCGGTTAGTTTCGCGGCATTCCGACTTCGATACCCCGGTTGCCGAAATTCAATTGCCTTTGAATTTCGGGTGATCCCTCTTGAGCATGTATGCTTCTGCTACTTGTTCTACATCAGACTTCTTCCGCAAAAGACGAAACGCTTTGACTCGGTGAGTTTCGCGGCATTCCGACTTCGATGCCCCGGTTTGCTGAAATTTAGTTGCCTTTAAATTTCGGGTGATCCCTCTTGAGCATGTATGCTTCTGCTACTTGTTCTACATCAGACTTTCTTCCGCAAACGGCGAAACGCTGTGACTCGGTGAGTTTCGAGGCATTCCGACCTCGATCCTGTTTTGCCGAAATTCAGTTGCCTTTAAATTTCGGGTGATCCCTCTTGAGCATGTATGCTTCTGCTACTTGTTCTACATCCGACTTTCTTCCGCAAACGGCGAAACGCTTTGACTCGGTGAGTTTCGCGGCATTCCGTATTCGATGTCCTCGTTGCCAAAATTCAGTTGCCTTTGAATTTCGGGTGATCCCTCTTGAGCATGTAAGCTTTTACTACTTGTTCTACATCAGTCTTTCTTCCGCAAAACGGCGAAACGCTTTGACTTCGCGAGGTTCGCGGCATTCCGACTTCCATGCCCCGGTTGCCGAAATTCAGGTCCCTTTGAATTTCAGGTGATCCCTCTTGAGCATGTAAGCTTTTGCTACTTGTTCTACATCAGACTTTCTTTCGGAAACGGCGAAACGCTTTGACTTCGGTGAGTTTTCGCGGCATTCCGACTTCGATGCCCCGGTTGCCGAAATTCAGTTGCCTTTGAATTTCGGGTGATCCCTCTTGAGCATGTATGCTTCTGCTACTTGTTCTACATCAGACTTTCTTCCGCAAAACGGCGAAACGCTTTGACTCGGTGAGTTTCGCGGCATTCGACTTCGATGCCCGTTTTGCCGAAATTCAGTTGCCTTTGAATTTCGGGTGATCCCTCTTGAGCATGTATGCTTCTGCTACTTGTTCTACATCAGACTTCTTCCGCAAACGGCGAAACGCTTTGACTCGGTGAGTTTCGCGGCATTCCGACTTCGATGCCCGGTTGCCGAAATTCAGTTGCCTTTGAATTTCGGGTGATCCCTCTTGAGCATGTATGCTTCTGCTACTTGTTCTACATCAGACTTTCTTCCGCAAACGGCGAAACGCTTTGACTCGGTGAGTTTCGCGGCATTCCGACTTCGATGCCCGGTTGCCGAAATTCAGTTGCCTTTGAATTTCGGGTGATCCCACTTGAGCATGTATGCTTCTGCTACTTGTTCTACATCAGACTTTCTTCCGCAAACGGCGAAACGCTTTGACTCGGTGAGTTTCGCGGCATTCCGACTTCGATGCCCCGGTTGCCGAAATTCAGTTGCCTTTGAATTTCGGGTGATCCCTCTTGAGCATGTATGCTTCTGCTACTTGTTCTACATCAGACTTTCTTCCGCAAACGGCGAAACGCTTTGACTCTGTGAGTTTCGCGGCATTCCGACTTCGATGCCCCGGTTGCCGAAATTCAGTTGCCTTTGAATTTCGGGTGATCCCTCTTGAGCATGTATGCTTCTGCTACTTGTTCTACATCACACTTTCTTCCGCAAACGGCGAAACGCTTTGACTCTGTGAGTTTCGCGGCATTCGGACTTCGATGCAAGGTTGCCGAAATTCAGTTGCCTATGAATTACGGGTGAATCCCTCTTGAGCATGTATGCTTCTGCTACTTGTTCTACATCAGACTTTCTTCCGCAAAAACGGCGAAACGCCTTTGACTTCGTTGAGTTCGTCGCAGGCAGTTTCACGACTTCGATGCCCCCGGTCTGCTCCGAAAATTGATTTGCCTTTTGAATTTCGGGTGATCCCTCTTGAGCATGTATATGCTTCTTCCTACTTGTTCCTACATCAAGACTTTCTTCCGCAAACGGCGAACAAAACGCTTTGACTTGTTTGAGTTTCGCGGCATTCCCCGACTTCGATGCCCACGGTTGCCGAAATTCAGTTGCCTTTTGAATTTAGGGTGATCCCTCTTGAGCATGTATGCTTGCTCGCTACTTTGGTTCTGACATCAAAATTTCTTCCGCAGAACTGCGAAACGCTTTGAACCTCGGAGGAGTTTCGCAGGCATTCCGTCCTTTCGATAGCCCCGGTTTCCCGGGGGGGGGGGGGGGGGGGGGGGGGGGGGGGGGGGGGGGTGCCGAAATTCAGTTGCCTTTGAATTTTCGGGTGATCCCTCTTGAGCATCGTATGCTTCTCGCTACTTGTTCTACATCAGACTTTCTTCCGCAAACAGGCGAAACGGCTTTGACTCGGTGAGTTTCGCGGCATTCCGACTTTCGATGCCTGCCCCGATTGGCCGAAAATTCAGTTGCCTATTGAATTTCGGGTGATCCCTCTTGAGCATGTCTGCTTTCTCTCTTCGGGCTACTTGTTCATTACATTCAGACTTTCCTTCCCGCATAACGGCGAAGACGCTTTTGACTCGGTGAGGGTTTCGCGGCATACCGACTTCGAATGCCGCCCTCGGTTGCCGAAATTAATGTTTTGCCTTAGGAATTTTCGGGTGATCCCTCTTGAGCATGTATGCTTCTGCTACTCTGTTCTACATCAGACTTTCCTTCCGCAAACGGCGAAACGCATTGACTATCGGTGAGTATTCGCGGCATTCCCGACTTCGATGCCCCGGCTGCCGAAATTCAGGTTGCCTTTTGAATTTCGGTTGATCCCTCTTGAAGCATGTATTGCTTCTGCTACTTGTTCTACATCTGACTTTTTTCCGCAAACGGCGAAACGCTTTGACTTCTGTTGGTTTCGCGGCATTCCGACTTCGATGCCCCGGCTGCCGAAAAATTTAGTTGCCTTTTTGAATTTCGGGTGAATCCCTCTTGAGCATGTATGCTTCTGCTACTTGTTCTACATCAGACTTTCTTCTGCAAACGGCGAAACGCTTTGACTCGGTGAGTTTCGCGGCATTCCGACTTCGATGTCCGTTTTGCTGAAATTCATTTGCCATTGAATTTCGGGTGATCCCTCTTGAGCATGTATGCTTCTGCTACTTGTTCTACATTCAGACTTTTTTCCGCAAACGGGGAAACGCTTTGAGTCGGTGAGTTTCGCGGCATTCCGACTTCGATGCCCGGCTTGCCGAAATTTAGTCTGCCTTTGAATTTGGGGTGATCCCTCTTGAGCATGTATGCTTCTGCTAGACTTGTTCTACATCAGGACTTTCTTCCGCAAAACGGCGAAACGCTTTGACACGGTGAGTTTCGCGGCATTCCGACTTCGATGCCCAGGCTTTGCCGATATTCAATTGCCTTTGAATTTCGGGTGGATCCCTCTTGAAGCATTGTATGCTTCTGCTACTTGTTCTCATACATCAGACTATCTTCCGCAAACAGCAAAAACGCTTTGACTCGGGTGAGTTTTCGTGGCATTCCGACTTCGATGGCTGCCCTTTTGCCGAAATTCAGTTGCATTTGATTATCGGGTGATCCCTCTTTGAGCATGTTATGCTTCTGCTACATTGCTTTCTACATCAGACTTTCTTCAGCAATCGGCGAAACGCTTTGACTCGGGTGAGTTTCGCGGCATTCCGACTTCGATGCCCCGGTTGCCGAAATTCAGTTGCCTTTGAATTTCGGGTGATCCCTCTTGAGCATGTATGCTTCTGCTACTTGTTCTACATCAGACTTTCTTCCGCAAACGGCGAAACGCTTTGACTCGGTGAGTTTCGCGGCATTCCGACTTCGATGCCCCGGTTGCCGAAATTCAGTTGCCTTTGAATTTCGGGTGATCCCTCTTGAGCATGTATGCTTCTGCTACTTGTTCTACATCAGACTTTCTTCCGCAAACGGCGAAACGCTTTGACTCGGTGAGTTTCGCGGCATTCCGACTTCGATGCCCCGGTTGCCGAAATTCAGTTGCCTTTGAATTTCGGGTGATCCCTCTTGAGCATGTATGCTTCTGCTACTTGTTCTACATCAGACTTCTTCCGCAAACGGCGAAACGCTTTGACTCGGTGAGTTTCGCGGCATTCCGACTTCGATGCCCCGGTTGCCGAAATTCAGTTGCCTTTGAATTTCGGGTGATCCCTCTTGAGCATGTATGCTTCTGCTACTTGTTCTACATCAGACTTTCTTCCGCAAACGGCGAAACGCTTTGACTCGGTGAGTTTCGCGGCATTCCGACTTCGATGCCCCGGTTGCCGAAATTCAGTTGCCTTTGAATTTCGGGTGATCCCTCTTGAGCATGTATGCTTCTGCTACTTGTTCTACATCAGACTTTCTTCCGCAAACGGCGAAACGCTTTGACTCGGTGAGTTTCGCGGCATTCCGACTTCGATGCCCCGGTTGCCGAAATTCAGTTGCCTTTGAATTTCGGGTGATCCCTCTTGAGCATGTATGCTTCTGCTACTTGTTCTACATCAGACTTTCTTCCGCAAACGGCGAAACGCTTTGACTCGGTGAGTTTCGCGGCATTCCGACTTCGATGCCCCGGTTGCCGAAATTCAGTTGCCTTTGAATTTCGGGTGATCCCTCTTGAGCATGTATGCTTCTGCTACTTGTTCTACATCAGACTTCTTCCGCAAACGGCGAAACGCTTTGACTCGGTGAGTTTCGCGGCATTCCGACTTCGATGCCCCGGTTGCCGAAATTCAGTTGCCTTTGAATTTCGGGTGATCCCTCTTGAGCATGTATGCTTCTGCTACTTGTTCTACATCAGACTTTCTTCCGCAAACGGCGAAACGCTTTGACTCGGTGAGTTTCGCGGCATTCCGACTTCGATGCCCCGGTTGCCGAAATTCAGTTGCCTTTGAATTTCGGGTGATCCCTCTTGAGCATGTATGCTTCTGCTACTTGTTCTACATCAGACTTCTTCCGCAAACGGCGAAACGCTTTGACTCGGTGAGTTTCGCGGCATTCCGACTTCGATGCCCGGTTGCCGAAATTCAGTTGCCTTTGAATTTCGGGTGATCCCTCTTGAGCATGTATGCTTCTGCTACTTGTTCTACATCAGACTTTCTTCCGCAAACGGCGAAACGCTTTGACTCGGTGAGTTTCGCGGCATTCCGACTTCGATGCCCCGGTTGCCGAAATTCAGTTGCCTTTGAATTTCGGGTGATCCCTCTTGAGCATGTATGCTTCTGCTACTTGTTCTACATCAGACTTCTTCCGCAAACGGCGAAACGCTTTGACTCGGTGAGTTTCGCGGCATTCCGACTTCGATGCCCGGTTGCCGAAATTCAGTTGCCTTTGAATTTCGGGTGATCCCTCTTGAGCATGTATGCTTCTGCTACTTGTTCTACATCAGACTTTCTTCCGCAAACGGCGAAACGCTTTGACTCGGTGAGTTTCGCGGCATTCCGACTTCGATGCCCCGGTTGCCGAAATTCAGTTGCCTTTGAATTTCGGGTGATCCCTCTTGAGCATGTATGCTTCTGCTACTTGTTCTACATCAGACTTTCTTCCGCAAACGGCGAAACGCTTTGACTCGGTGAGTTTCGCGGCATTCCGACTTCGATGCCCCGGTTGCCGAAATTCAGTTGCCTTTGAATTTCGGGTGATCCCTCTTGAGCATGTATGCTTCTGCTACTTGTTCTACATCAGACTTCTTCCGCAAACGGCGAAACGCTTTGACTCGGTGAGTTTCGCGGCATTCCGACTTCGATGCCCCGGTTGCCGAAATTCAGTTGCCTTTGAATTTCGGGTGATCCCTCTTGAGCATGTATGCTTCTGCTACTTGTTCTACATCAGACTTTCTTCCGCAAACGGCGAAACGCTTTGACTCGGTGAGTTTCGCGGCATTCCGACTTCGATGCCCCGGTTGCCGAAATTCAGTTGCCTTTGAATTTCGGGTGATCCCTCTTGAGCATGTATGCTTCTGCTACTTGTTCTACATCAGACTTTCTTCCGCAAACGGCGAAACGCTTTGACTCGGTGAGTTTCGCGGCATTCCGACTTCGATGCCCCGGTTGCCGAAATTCAGTTGCCTTTGAATTTCGGGTGATCCCTCTTGAGCATGTATGCTTCTGCTACTTGTTCTACATCAGACTTTCTTCCGCAAACGGCGAAACGCTTTGACTCGGTGAGTTTCGCGGCATTCCGACTTCGATGCCCGGTTGCCGAAATTCAGTTGCCTTTGAATTTCGGGTGATCCCTCTTGAGCATGTATGCTTCTGCTACTTGTTCTACATCAGACTTTCTTCCGCAAACGGCGAAACGCTTTGACTCGGTGAGTTTCGCGGCATTCCGACTTCGATGCCCCGGTTGCCGAAATTCAGTTGCCTTTGAATTTCGGGTGATCCCTCTTGAGCATGTATGCTTCTGCTACTTGTTCTACATCAGACTTTCTTCCGCAAACGGCGAAACGCTTTGACTCGGTGAGTTTCGCGGCATTCCGACTTCGATGCCCCGGTTGCCGAAATTCAGTTGCCTTTGAATTTCGGGTGATCCCTCTTGAGCATGTATGCTTCTGCTACTTGTTCTACATCAGACTTCTTCCGCAAACGGCGAAACGCTTTGACTCGGTGAGTTTCGCGGCATTCCGACTTCGATGCCCCGGTTGCCGAAATTCAGTTGCCTTTGAATTTCGGGTGATCCCTCTTGAGCATGTATGCTTCTGCTACTTGTTCTACATCAGACTTTCTTCCGCAAACGGCGAAACGCTTTGACTCGGTGAGTTTCGCGGCATTCCGACTTCGATGCCCCGGTTGCCGAAATTCAGTTGCCTTTGAATTTCGGGTGATCCCTCTTGAGCATGTATGCTTCTGCTACTTGTTCTACATCAGACTTCTTCCGCAAACGGCGAAACGCTTTGACTCGGTGAGTTTCGCGGCATTCCGACTTCGATGCCCCGGTTGCCGAAATTCAGTTGCCTTTGAATTTCGGGTGATCCCTCTTGAGCATGTATGCTTCTGCTACTTGTTCTACATCAGACTTTCTTCCGCAAACGGCGAAACGCTTTGACTCGGTGAGTTTCGCGGCATTCCGACTTCGATGCCCCGGTTGCCGAAATTCAGTTGCCTTTGAATTTCGGGTGATCCCTCTTGAGCATGTATGCTTCTGCTACTTGTTCTACATCAGACTTTCTTCCGCAAACGGCGAAACGCTTTGACTCGGTGAGTTTCGCGGCATTCCGACTTCGATGCCCCGGTTGCCGAAATTCAGTTGCCTTTGAATTTCGGGTGATCCCTCTTGAGCATGTATGCTTCTGCTACTTGTTCTACATCAGACTTTCTTCCGCAAACGGCGAAACGCTTTGACTCGGTGAGTTTCGCGGCATTCCGACTTCGATGCCCCGGTTGCCGAAATTCAGTTGCCTTTGAATTTCGGGTGATCCCTCTTGAGCATGTATGCTTCTGCTACTTGTTCTACATCAGACTTTCTTCCGCAAACGGCGAAACGCTTTGACTCGGTGAGTTTCGCGGCATTCCGACTTCGATGCCCCGGTTGCCGAAATTCAGTTGCCTTTGAATTTCGGGTGATCCCTCTTGAGCATGTATGCTTCTGCTACTTGTTCTACATCAGACTTCTTCCGCAAACGGCGAAACGCTTTGACTCGGTGAGTTTCGCGGCATTCCGACTTCGATGCCCCGGTTGCCGAAATTCAGTTGCCTTTGAATTTCGGGTGATCCCTCTTGAGCATGTATGCTTCTGCTACTTGTTCTACATCAGACTTTCTTCCGCAAACGGCGAAACGCTTTGACTCGGTGAGTTTCGCGGCATTCCGACTTCGATGCCCCGGTTGCCGAAATTCAGTTGCCTTTGAATTTCGGGTGATCCCTCTTGAGCATGTATGCTTCTGCTACTTGTTCTACATCAGACTTCTTCCGCAAACGGCGAAACGCTTTGACTCGGTGAGTTTCGCGGCATTCCGACTTCGATGCCCCGGTTGCCGAAATTCAGTTGCCTTTGAATTTCGGGTGATCCCTCTTGAGCATGTATGCTTCTGCTACTTGTTCTACATCAGACTTTCTTCCGCAAACGGCGAAACGCTTTGACTCGGTGAGTTTCGCGGCATTCCGACTTCGATGCCCGGTTGCCGAAATTCAGTTGCCTTTGAATTTCGGGTGATCCCTCTTGAGCATGTATGCTTCTGCTACTTGTTCTACATCAGACTTTCTTCCGCAAACGGCGAAACGCTTTGACTCGGTGAGTTTCGCGGCATTCCGACTTCGATGCCCCGGTTGCCGAAATTCAGTTGCCTTTGAATTTCGGGTGATCCCTCTTGAGCATGTATGCTTCTGCTACTTGTTCTACATCAGACTTCTTCCGCAAACGGCGAAACGCTTTGACTCGGTGAGTTTCGCGGCATTCCGACTTCGATGCCCCGGTTGCCGAAATTCAGTTGCCTTTGAATTTCGGGTGATCCCTCTTGAGCATGTATGCTTCTGCTACTTGTTCTACATCAGACTTTCTTCCGCAAACGGCGAAACGCTTTGACTCGGTGAGTTTCGCGGCATTCCGACTTCGATGCCCCGGTTGCCGAAATTCAGTTGCCTTTGAATTTCGGGTGATCCCTCTTGAGCATGTATGCTTCTGCTACTTGTTCTACATCAGACTTTCTTCCGCAAACGGCGAAACGCTTTGACTCGGTGAGTTTCGCGGCATTCCGACTTCGATGCCCCGGTTGCCGAAATTCAGTTGCCTTTGAATTTCGGGTGATCCCTCTTGAGCATGTATGCTTCTGCTACTTGTTCTACATCAGACTTCTTCCGCAAACGGCGAAACGCTTTGACTCGGTGAGTTTCGCGGCATTCCGACTTCGATGCCCCGGTTGCCGAAATTCAGTTGCCTTTGAATTTCGGGTGATCCCTCTTGAGCATGTATGCTTCTGCTACTTGTTCTACATCAGACTTCTTCCGCAAACGGCGAAACGCTTTGACTCGGTGAGTTTCGCGGCATTCCGACTTCGATGCCCCGGTTGCCGAAATTCAGTTGCCTTTGAATTTCGGGTGATCCCTCTTGAGCATGTATGCTTCTGCTACTTGTTCTACATCAGACTTTCTTCCGCAAACGGCGAAACGCTTTGACTCGGTGAGTTTCGCGGCATTCCGACTTCGATGCCCCGGTTGCCGAAATTCAGTTGCCTTTGAATTTCGGGTGATCCCTCTTGAGCATGTATGCTTCTGCTACTTGTTCTACATCAGACTTTCTTCCGCAAACGGCGAAACGCTTTGACTCGGTGAGTTTCGCGGCATTCCGACTTCGATGCCCCGGTTGCCGAAATTCAGTTGCCTTTGAATTTCGGGTGATCCCTCTTGAGCATGTATGCTTCTGCTACTTGTTCTACATCAGACTTTCTTCCGCAAACGGCGAAACGCTTTGACTCGGTGAGTTTCGCGGCATTCCGACTTCGATGCCCGGTTGCCGAAATTCAGTTGCCTTTGAATTTCGGGTGATCCCTCTTGAGCATGTATGCTTCTGCTACTTGTTCTACATCAGACTTCTTCCGCAAACGGCGAAACGCTTTGACTCGGTGAGTTTCGCGGCATTCCGACTTCGATGCCCCGGTTGCCGAAATTCAGTTGCCTTTGAATTTCGGGTGATCCCTCTTGAGCATGTATGCTTCTGCTACTTGTTCTACATCAGACTTCTTCCGCAAACGGCGAAACGCTTTGACTCGGTGAGTTTCGCGGCATTCCGACTTCGATGCCCCGGTTGCCGAAATTCAGTTGCCTTTGAATTTCGGGTGATCCCTCTTGAGCATGTATGCTTCTGCTACTTGTTCTACATCAGACTTTCTTCCGCAAACGGCGAAACGCTTTGACTCGGTGAGTTTCGCGGCATTCCGACTTCGATGCCCCGGTTGCCGAAATTCAGTTGCCTTTGAATTTCGGGTGATCCCTCTTGAGCATGTATGCTTCTGCTACTTGTTCTACATCAGACTTTCTTCCGCAAACGGCGAAACGCTTTGACTCGGTGAGTTTCGCGGCATTCCGACTTCGATGCCCGGTTGCCGAAATTCAGTTGCCTTTGAATTTCGGGTGATCCCTCTTGAGCATGTATGCTTCTGCTACTTGTTCTACATCAGACTTTCTTCCGCAAACGGCGAAACGCTTTGACTCGGTGAGTTTCGCGGCATTCCGACTTCGATGCCCCGGTTGCCGAAATTCAGTTGCCTTTGAATTTCGGGTGATCCCTCTTGAGCATGTATGCTTCTGCTACTTGTTCTACATCAGACTTTCTTCCGCAAACGGCGAAACGCTTTGACTCGGTGAGTTTCGCGGCATTCCGACTTCGATGCCCCGGTTGCCGAAATTCAGTTGCCTTTGAATTTCGGGTGATCCCTCTTGAGCATGTATGCTTCTGCTACTTGTTCTACATCAGACTTTCTTCCGCAAACGGCGAAACGCTTTGACTCGGTGAGTTTCGCGGCATTCCGACTTCGATGCCCCGGTTGCCGAAATTCAGTTGCCTTTGAATTTCGGGTGATCCCTCTTGAGCATGTATGCTTCTGCTACTTGTTCTACATCAGACTTTCTTCCGCAAACGGCGAAACGCTTTGACTCGGTGAGTTTCGCGGCATTCCGACTTCGATGCCCCGGTTGCCGAAATTCAGTTGCCTTTGAATTTCGGGTGATCCCTCTTGAGCATGTATGCTTCTGCTACTTGTTCTACATCAGACTTTCTTCCGCAAACGGCGAAACGCTTTGACTCGGTGAGTTTCGCGGCATTCCGACTTCGATGCCCCGGTTGCCGAAATTCAGTTGCCTTTGAATTTCGGGTGATCCCTCTTGAGCATGTATGCTTCTGCTACTTGTTCTACATCAGACTTCTTCCGCAAACGGCGAAACGCTTTGACTCGGTGAGTTTCGCGGCATTCCGACTTCGATGCCCCGGTTGCCGAAATTCAGTTGCCTTTGAATTTCGGGTGATCCCTCTTGAGCATGTATGCTTCTGCTACTTGTTCTACATCAGACTTTCTTCCGCAAACGGCGAAACGCTTTGACTCGGTGAGTTTCGCGGCATTCCGACTTCGATGCCCCGGTTGCCGAAATTCAGTTGCCTTTGAATTTCGGGTGATCCCTCTTGAGCATGTATGCTTCTGCTACTTGTTCTACATCAGACTTTCTTCCGCAAACGGCGAAACGCTTTGACTCGGTGAGTTTCGCGGCATTCCGACTTCGATGCCCCGGTTGCCGAAATTCAGTTGCCTTTGAATTTCGGGTGATCCCTCTTGAGCATGTATGCTTCTGCTACTTGTTCTACATCAGACTTTCTTCCGCAAACGGCGAAACGCTTTGACTCGGTGAGTTTCGCGGCATTCCGACTTCGATGCCCCGGTTGCCGAAATTCAGTTGCCTTTGAATTTCGGGTGATCCCTCTTGAGCATGTATGCTTCTGCTACTTGTTCTACATCAGACTTCTTCCGCAAACGGCGAAACGCTTTGACTCGGTGAGTTTCGCGGCATTCCGACTTCGATGCCCCGGTTGCCGAAATTCAGTTGCCTTTGAATTTCGGGTGATCCCTCTTGAGCATGTATGCTTCTGCTACTTGTTCTACATCAGACTTTCTTCCGCAAACGGCGAAACGCTTTGACTCGGTGAGTTTCGCGGCATTCCGACTTCGATGCCCCGGTTGCCGAAATTCAGTTGCCTTTGAATTTCGGGTGATCCCTCTTGAGCATGTATGCTTCTGCTACTTGTTCTACATCAGACTTCTTCCGCAAACGGCGAAACGCTTTGACTCGGTGAGTTTCGCGGCATTCCGACTTCGATGCCCCGGTTGCCGAAATTCAGTTGCCTTTGAATTTCGGGTGATCCCTCTTGAGCATGTATGCTTCTGCTACTTGTTCTACATCAGACTTTCTTCCGCAAACGGCGAAACGCTTTGACTCGGTGAGTTTCGCGGCATTCCGACTTCGATGCCCCGGTTGCCGAAATTCAGTTGCCTTTGAATTTCGGGTGATCCCTCTTGAGCATGTATGCTTCTGCTACTTGTTCTACATCAGACTTCTTCCGCAAACGGCGAAACGCTTTGACTCGGTGAGTTTCGCGGCATTCCGACTTCGATGCCCCGGTTGCCGAAATTCAGTTGCCTTTGAATTTCGGGTGATCCCTCTTGAGCATGTATGCTTCTGCTACTTGTTCTACATCAGACTTCTTCCGCAAACGGCGAAACGCTTTGACTCGGTGAGTTTCGCGGCATTCCGACTTCGATGCCCCGGTTGCCGAAATTCAGTTGCCTTTGAATTTCGGGTGATCCCTCTTGAGCATGTATGCTTCTGCTACTTGTTCTACATCAGACTTCTTCCGCAAACGGCGAAACGCTTTGACTCGGTGAGTTTCGCGGCATTCCGACTTCGATGCCCCGGTTGCCGAAATTCAGTTGCCTTTGAATTTCGGGTGATCCCTCTTGAGCATGTATGCTTCTGCTACTTGTTCTACATCAGACTTTCTTCCGCAAACGGCGAAACGCTTTGACTCGGTGAGTTTCGCGGCATTCCGACTTCGATGCCCCGGTTGCCGAAATTCAGTTGCCTTTGAATTTCGGGTGATCCCTCTTGAGCATGTATGCTTCTGCTACTTGTTCTACATCAGACTTTCTTCCGCAAACGGCGAAACGCTTTGACTCGGTGAGTTTCGCGGCATTCCGACTTCGATGCCCCGGTTGCCGAAATTCAGTTGCCTTTGAATTTCGGGTGATCCCTCTTGAGCATGTATGCTTCTGCTACTTGTTCTACATCAGACTTTCTTCCGCAAACGGCGAAACGCTTTGACTCGGTGAGTTTCGCGGCATTCCGACTTCGATGCCCCGGTTGCCGAAATTCAGTTGCCTTTGAATTTCGGGTGATCCCTCTTGAGCATGTATGCTTCTGCTACTTGTTCTACATCAGACTTCTTCCGCAAACGGCGAAACGCTTTGACTCGGTGAGTTTCGCGGCATTCCGACTTCGATGCCCCGGTTGCCGAAATTCAGTTGCCTTTGAATTTCGGGTGATCCCTCTTGAGCATGTATGCTTCTGCTACTTGTTCTACATCAGACTTCTTCCGCAAACGGCGAAACGCTTTGACTCGGTGAGTTTCGCGGCATTCCGACTTCGATGCCCCGGTTGCCGAAATTCAGTTGCCTTTGAATTTCGGGTGATCCCTCTTGAGCATGTATGCTTCTGCTACTTGTTCTACATCAGACTTCTTCCGCAAACGGCGAAACGCTTTGACTCGGTGAGTTTCGCGGCATTCCGACTTCGATGCCCCGGTTGCCGAAATTCAGTTGCCTTTGAATTTCGGGTGATCCCTCTTGAGCATGTATGCTTCTGCTACTTGTTCTACATCAGACTTTCTTCCGCAAACGGCGAAACGCTTTGACTCGGTGAGTTTCGCGGCATTCCGACTTCGATGCCCCGGTTGCCGAAATTCAGTTGCCTTTGAATTTCGGGTGATCCCTCTTGAGCATGTATGCTTCTGCTACTTGTTCTACATCAGACTTCTTCCGCAAACGGCGAAACGCTTTGACTCGGTGAGTTTCGCGGCATTCCGACTTCGATGCCCCGGTTGCCGAAATTCAGTTGCCTTTGAATTTCGGGTGATCCCTCTTGAGCATGTATGCTTCTGCTACTTGTTCTACATCAGACTTTCTTCCGCAAACGGCGAAACGCTTTGACTCGGTGAGTTTCGCGGCATTCCGACTTCGATGCCCCGGTTGCCGAAATTCAGTTGCCTTTGAATTTCGGGTGATCCCTCTTGAGCATGTATGCTTCTGCTACTTGTTCTACATCAGACTTTCTTCCGCAAACGGCGAAACGCTTTGACTCGGTGAGTTTCGCGGCATTCCGACTTCGATGCCCCGGTTGCCGAAATTCAGTTGCCTTTGAATTTCGGGTGATCCCTCTTGAGCATGTATGCTTCTGCTACTTGTTCTACATCAGACTTTCTTCCGCAAACGGCGAAACGCTTTGACTCGGTGAGTTTCGCGGCATTCCGACTTCGATGCCCCGGTTGCCGAAATTCAGTTGCCTTTGAATTTCGGGTGATCCCTCTTGAGCATGTATGCTTCTGCTACTTGTTCTACATCAGACTTCTTCCGCAAACGGCGAAACGCTTTGACTCGGTGAGTTTCGCGGCATTCCGACTTCGATGCCCGGTTGCCGAAATTCAGTTGCCTTTGAATTTCGGGTGATCCCTCTTGAGCATGTATGCTTCTGCTACTTGTTCTACATCAGACTTCTTCCGCAAACGGCGAAACGCTTTGACTCGGTGAGTTTCGCGGCATTCCGACTTCGATGCCCCGGTTGCCGAAATTCAGTTGCCTTTGAATTTCGGGTGATCCCTCTTGAGCATGTATGCTTCTGCTACTTGTTCTACATCAGACTTTCTTCCGCAAACGGCGAAACGCTTTGACTCGGTGAGTTTCGCGGCATTCCGACTTCGATGCCCCGGTTGCCGAAATTCAGTTGCCTTTGAATTTCGGGTGATCCCTCTTGAGCATGTATGCTTCTGCTACTTGTTCTACATCAGACTTTCTTCCGCAAACGGCGAAACGCTTTGACTCGGTGAGTTTCGCGGCATTCCGACTTCGATGCCCCGGTTGCCGAAATTCAGTTGCCTTTGAATTTCGGGTGATCCCTCTTGAGCATGTATGCTTCTGCTACTTGTTCTACATCAGACTTTCTTCCGCAAACGGCGAAACGCTTTGACTCGGTGAGTTTCGCGGCATTCCGACTTCGATGCCCCGGTTGCCGAAATTCAGTTGCCTTTGAATTTCGGGTGATCCCTCTTGAGCATGTATGCTTCTGCTACTTGTTCTACATCAGACTTTCTTCCGCAAACGGCGAAACGCTTTGACTCGGTGAGTTTCGCGGCATTCCGACTTCGATGCCCCGGTTGCCGAAATTCAGTTGCCTTTGAATTTCGGGTGATCCCTCTTGAGCATGTATGCTTCTGCTACTTGTTCTACATCAGACTTTCTTCCGCAAACGGCGAAACGCTTTGACTCGGTGAGTTTCGCGGCATTCCGACTTCGATGCCCCGGTTGCCGAAATTCAGTTGCCTTTGAATTTCGGGTGATCCCTCTTGAGCATGTATGCTTCTGCTACTTGTTCTACATCAGACTTCTTCCGCAAACGGCGAAACGCTTTGACTCGGTGAGTTTCGCGGCATTCCGACTTCGATGCCCCGGTTGCCGAAATTCAGTTGCCTTTGAATTTCGGGTGATCCCTCTTGAGCATGTATGCTTCTGCTACTTGTTCTACATCAGACTTTCTTCCGCAAACGGCGAAACGCTTTGACTCGGTGAGTTTCGCGGCATTCCGACTTCGATGCCCGGTTGCCGAAATTCAGTTGCCTTTGAATTTCGGGTGATCCCTCTTGAGCATGTATGCTTCTGCTACTTGTTCTACATCAGACTTTCTTCCGCAAACGGCGAAACGCTTTGACTCGGTGAGTTTCGCGGCATTCCGACTTCGATGCCCCGGTTGCCGAAATTCAGTTGCCTTTGAATTTCGGGTGATCCCTCTTGAGCATGTATGCTTCTGCTACTTGTTCTACATCAGACTTCTTCCGCAAACGGCGAAACGCTTTGACTCGGTGAGTTTCGCGGCATTCCGACTTCGATGCCCCGGTTGCCGAAATTCAGTTGCCTTTGAATTTCGGGTGATCCCTCTTGAGCATGTATGCTTCTGCTACTTGTTCTACATCAGACTTTCTTCCGCAAACGGCGAAACGCTTTGACTCGGTGAGTTTCGCGGCATTCCGACTTCGATGCCCCGGTTGCCGAAATTCAGTTGCCTTTGAATTTCGGGTGATCCCTCTTGAGCATGTATGCTTCTGCTACTTGTTCTACATCAGACTTTCTTCCGCAAACGGCGAAACGCTTTGACTCGGTGAGTTTCGCGGCATTCCGACTTCGATGCCCCGGTTGCCGAAATTCAGTTGCCTTTGAATTTCGGGTGATCCCTCTTGAGCATGTATGCTTCTGCTACTTGTTCTACATCAGACTTTCTTCCGCAAACGGCGAAACGCTTTGACTCGGTGAGTTTCGCGGCATTCCGACTTCGATGCCCCGGTTGCCGAAATTCAGTTGCCTTTGAATTTCGGGTGATCCCTCTTGAGCATGTATGCTTCTGCTACTTGTTCTACATCAGACTTTCTTCCGCAAACGGCGAAACGCTTTGACTCGGTGAGTTTCGCGGCATTCCGACTTCGATGCCCCGGTTGCCGAAATTCAGTTGCCTTTGAATTTCGGGTGATCCCTCTTGAGCATGTATGCTTCTGCTACTTGTTCTACATCAGACTTTCTTCCGCAAACGGCGAAACGCTTTGACTCGGTGAGTTTCGCGGCATTCCGACTTCGATGCCCCGGTTGCCGAAATTCAGTTGCCTTTGAATTTCGGGTGATCCCTCTTGAGCATGTATGCTTCTGCTACTTGTTCTACATCAGACTTCTTCCGCAAACGGCGAAACGCTTTGACTCGGTGAGTTTCGCGGCATTCCGACTTCGATGCCCCGGTTGCCGAAATTCAGTTGCCTTTGAATTTCGGGTGATCCCTCTTGAGCATGTATGCTTCTGCTACTTGTTCTACATCAGACTTTCTTCCGCAAACGGCGAAACGCTTTGACTCGGTGAGTTTCGCGGCATTCCGACTTCGATGCCCCGGTTGCCGAAATTCAGTTGCCTTTGAATTTCGGGTGATCCCTCTTGAGCATGTATGCTTCTGCTACTTGTTCTACATCAGACTTTCTTCCGCAAACGGCGAAACGCTTTGACTCGGTGAGTTTCGCGGCATTCCGACTTCGATGCCCCGGTTGCCGAAATTCAGTTGCCTTTGAATTTCGGGTGATCCCTCTTGAGCATGTATGCTTCTGCTACTTGTTCTACATCAGACTTTCTTCCGCAAACGGCGAAACGCTTTGACTCGGTGAGTTTCGCGGCATTCCGACTTCGATGCCCCGGTTGCCGAAATTCAGTTGCCTTTGAATTTCGGGTGATCCCTCTTGAGCATGTATGCTTCTGCTACTTGTTCTACATCAGACTTTCTTCCGCAAACGGCGAAACGCTTTGACTCGGTGAGTTTCGCGGCATTCCGACTTCGATGCCCCGGTTGCCGAAATTCAGTTGCCTTTGAATTTCGGGTGATCCCTCTTGAGCATGTATGCTTCTGCTACTTGTTCTACATCAGACTTTCTTCCGCAAACGGCGAAACGCTTTGACTCGGTGAGTTTCGCGGCATTCCGACTTCGATGCCCCGGTTGCCGAAATTCAGTTGCCTTTGAATTTCGGGTGATCCCTCTTGAGCATGTATGCTTCTGCTACTTGTTCTACATCAGACTTCTTCCGCAAACGGCGAAACGCTTTGACTCGGTGAGTTTCGCGGCATTCCGACTTCGATGCCCCGGTTGCCGAAATTCAGTTGCCTTTGAATTTCGGGTGATCCCTCTTGAGCATGTATGCTTCTGCTACTTGTTCTACATCAGACTTCTTCCGCAAACGGCGAAACGCTTTGACTCGGTGAGTTTCGCGGCATTCCGACTTCGATGCCCCGGTTGCCGAAATTCAGTTGCCTTTGAATTTCGGGTGATCCCTCTTGAGCATGTATGCTTCTGCTACTTGTTCTACATCAGACTTTCTTCCGCAAACGGCGAAACGCTTTGACTCGGTGAGTTTCGCGGCATTCCGACTTCGATGCCCCGGTTGCCGAAATTCAGTTGCCTTTGAATTTCGGGTGATCCCTCTTGAGCATGTATGCTTCTGCTACTTGTTCTACATCAGACTTTCTTCCGCAAACGGCGAAACGCTTTGACTCGGTGAGTTTCGCGGCATTCCGACTTCGATGCCCCGGTTGCCGAAATTCAGTTGCCTTTGAATTTCGGGTGATCCCTCTTGAGCATGTATGCTTCTGCTACTTGTTCTACATCAGACTTTCTTCCGCAAACGGCGAAACGCTTTGACTCGGTGAGTTTCGCGGCATTCCGACTTCGATGCCCCGGTTGCCGAAATTCAGTTGCCTTTGAATTTCGGGTGATCCCTCTTGAGCATGTATGCTTCTGCTACTTGTTCTACATCAGACTTTCTTCCGCAAACGGCGAAACGCTTTGACTCGGTGAGTTTCGCGGCATTCCGACTTCGATGCCCCGGTTGCCGAAATTCAGTTGCCTTTGAATTTCGGGTGATCCCTCTTGAGCATGTATGCTTCTGCTACTTGTTCTACATCAGACTTTCTTCCGCAAACGGCGAAACGCTTTGACTCGGTGAGTTTCGCGGCATTCCGACTTCGATGCCCCGGTTGCCGAAATTCAGTTGCCTTTGAATTTCGGGTGATCCCTCTTGAGCATGTATGCTTCTGCTACTTGTTCTACATCAGACTTCTTCCGCAAACGGCGAAACGCTTTGACTCGGTGAGTTTCGCGGCATTCCGACTTCGATGCCCCGGTTGCCGAAATTCAGTTGCCTTTGAATTTCGGGTGATCCCTCTTGAGCATGTATGCTTCTGCTACTTGTTCTACATCAGACTTTCTTCCGCAAACGGCGAAACGCTTTGACTCGGTGAGTTTCGCGGCATTCCGACTTCGATGCCCGGTTGCCGAAATTCAGTTGCCTTTGAATTTCGGGTGATCCCTCTTGAGCATGTATGCTTCTGCTACTTGTTCTACATCAGACTTTCTTCCGCAAACGGCGAAACGCTTTGACTCGGTGAGTTTCGCGGCATTCCGACTTCGATGCCCCGGTTGCCGAAATTCAGTTGCCTTTGAATTTCG
The DNA here is from genome assembly GCA_029228515.1 of Populus alba x Populus x berolinensis. Lineage (NCBI taxonomy): Eukaryota > Viridiplantae > Streptophyta > Magnoliopsida > Malpighiales > Salicaceae > Populus > Populus alba x Populus x berolinensis. The sequence continues at coordinate 3,200,672 of CM055351.1, read as the reverse complement.
GGTGATCCCTCTTGAGCATGTATGCTTCTGCTACTTGTTCTACATCAGACTTTCTTCCGCAAACGGCGAAACGCTTTGACTCGGTGAGTTTCGCGGCATTCCGACTTCGATGCCCCGGTTGCCGAAATTCAGTTGCCTTTGAATTTCGGGTGATCCCTCTTGAGCATGTATGCTTCTGCTACTTGTTCTACATCAGACTTTCTTCCGCAAACGGCGAAACGCTTTGACTCGGTGAGTTTCGCGGCATTCCGACTTCGATGCCCCGGTTGCCGAAATTCAGTTGCCTTTGAATTTCGGGTGATCCCTCTTGAGCATGTATGCTTCTGCTACTTGTTCTACATCAGACTTTCTTCCGCAAACGGCGAAACGCTTTGACTCGGTGAGTTTCGCGGCATTCCGACTTCGATGCCCCGGTTGCCGAAATTCAGTTGCCTTTGAATTTCGGGTGATCCCTCTTGAGCATGTATGCTTCTGCTACTTGTTCTACATCAGACTTCTTCCGCAAACGGCGAAACGCTTTGACTCGGTGAGTTTCGCGGCATTCCGACTTCGATGCCCCGGTTGCCGAAATTCAGTTGCCTTTGAATTTCGGGTGATCCCTCTTGAGCATGTATGCTTCTGCTACTTGTTCTACATCAGACTTTCTTCCGCAAACGGCGAAACGCTTTGACTCGGTGAGTTTCGCGGCATTCCGACTTCGATGCCCCGGTTGCCGAAATTCAGTTGCCTTTGAATTTCGGGTGATCCCTCTTGAGCATGTATGCTTCTGCTACTTGTTCTACATCAGACTTTCTTCCGCAAACGGCGAAACGCTTTGACTCGGTGAGTTTCGCGGCATTCCGACTTCGATGCCCCGGTTGCCGAAATTCAGTTGCCTTTGAATTTCGGGTGATCCCTCTTGAGCATGTATGCTTCTGCTACTTGTTCTACATCAGACTTTCTTCCGCAAACGGCGAAACGCTTTGACTCGGTGAGTTTCGCGGCATTCCGACTTCGATGCCCCGGTTGCCGAAATTCAGTTGCCTTTGAATTTCGGGTGATCCCTCTTGAGCATGTATGCTTCTGCTACTTGTTCTACATCAGACTTTCTTCCGCAAACGGCGAAACGCTTTGACTCGGTGAGTTTCGCGGCATTCCGACTTCGATGCCCCGGTTGCCGAAATTCAGTTGCCTTTGAATTTCGGGTGATCCCTCTTGAGCATGTATGCTTCTGCTACTTGTTCTACATCAGACTTTCTTCCGCAAACGGCGAAACGCTTTGACTCGGTGAGTTTCGCGGCATTCCGACTTCGATGCCCCGGTTGCCGAAATTCAGTTGCCTTTGAATTTCGGGTGATCCCTCTTGAGCATGTATGCTTCTGCTACTTGTTCTACATCAGACTTCTTCCGCAAACGGCGAAACGCTTTGACTCGGTGAGTTTCGCGGCATTCCGACTTCGATGCCCCGGTTGCCGAAATTCAGTTGCCTTTGAATTTCGGGTGATCCCTCTTGAGCATGTATGCTTCTGCTACTTGTTCTACATCAGACTTCTTCCGCAAACGGCGAAACGCTTTGACTCGGTGAGTTTCGCGGCATTCCGACTTCGATGCCCCGGTTGCCGAAATTCAGTTGCCTTTGAATTTCGGGTGATCCCTCTTGAGCATGTATGCTTCTGCTACTTGTTCTACATCAGACTTTCTTCCGCAAACGGCGAAACGCTTTGACTCGGTGAGTTTCGCGGCATTCCGACTTCGATGCCCCGGTTGCCGAAATTCAGTTGCCTTTGAATTTCGGGTGATCCCTCTTGAGCATGTATGCTTCTGCTACTTGTTCTACATCAGACTTTCTTCCGCAAACGGCGAAACGCTTTGACTCGGTGAGTTTCGCGGCATTCCGACTTCGATGCCCCGGTTGCCGAAATTCAGTTGCCTTTGAATTTCGGGTGATCCCTCTTGAGCATGTATGCTTCTGCTACTTGTTCTACATCAGACTTTCTTCCGCAAACGGCGAAACGCTTTGACTCGGTGAGTTTCGCGGCATTCCGACTTCGATGCCCCGGTTGCCGAAATTCAGTTGCCTTTGAATTTCGGGTGATCCCTCTTGAGCATGTATGCTTCTGCTACTTGTTCTACATCAGACTTCTTCCGCAAACGGCGAAACGCTTTGACTCGGTGAGTTTCGCGGCATTCCGACTTCGATGCCCCGGTTGCCGAAATTCAGTTGCCTTTGAATTTCGGGTGATCCCTCTTGAGCATGTATGCTTCTGCTACTTGTTCTACATCAGACTTCTTCCGCAAACGGCGAAACGCTTTGACTCGGTGAGTTTCGCGGCATTCCGACTTCGATGCCCCGGTTGCCGAAATTCAGTTGCCTTTGAATTTCGGGTGATCCCTCTTGAGCATGTATGCTTCTGCTACTTGTTCTACATCAGACTTCTTCCGCAAACGGCGAAACGCTTTGACTCGGTGAGTTTCGCGGCATTCCGACTTCGATGCCCCGGTTGCCGAAATTCAGTTGCCTTTGAATTTCGGGTGATCCCTCTTGAGCATGTATGCTTCTGCTACTTGTTCTACATCAGACTTTCTTCCGCAAACGGCGAAACGCTTTGACTCGGTGAGTTTCGCGGCATTCCGACTTCGATGCCCCGGTTGCCGAAATTCAGTTGCCTTTGAATTTCGGGTGATCCCTCTTGAGCATGTATGCTTCTGCTACTTGTTCTACATCAGACTTTCTTCCGCAAACGGCGAAACGCTTTGACTCGGTGAGTTTCGCGGCATTCCGACTTCGATGCCCCGGTTGCCGAAATTCAGTTGCCTTTGAATTTCGGGTGATCCCTCTTGAGCATGTATGCTTCTGCTACTTGTTCTACATCAGACTTCTTCCGCAAACGGCGAAACGCTTTGACTCGGTGAGTTTCGCGGCATTCCGACTTCGATGCCCCGGTTGCCGAAATTCAGTTGCCTTTGAATTTCGGGTGATCCCTCTTGAGCATGTATGCTTCTGCTACTTGTTCTACATCAGACTTTCTTCCGCAAACGGCGAAACGCTTTGACTCGGTGAGTTTCGCGGCATTCCGACTTCGATGCCCCGGTTGCCGAAATTCAGTTGCCTTTGAATTTCGGGTGATCCCTCTTGAGCATGTATGCTTCTGCTACTTGTTCTACATCAGACTTTCTTCCGCAAACGGCGAAACGCTTTGACTCGGTGAGTTTCGCGGCATTCCGACTTCGATGCCCCGGTTGCCGAAATTCAGTTGCCTTTGAATTTCGGGTGATCCCTCTTGAGCATGTATGCTTCTGCTACTTGTTCTACATCAGACTTTCTTCCGCAAACGGCGAAACGCTTTGACTCGGTGAGTTTCGCGGCATTCCGACTTCGATGCCCCGGTTGCCGAAATTCAGTTGCCTTTGAATTTCGGGTGATCCCTCTTGAGCATGTATGCTTCTGCTACTTGTTCTACATCAGACTTTCTTCCGCAAACGGCGAAACGCTTTGACTCGGTGAGTTTCGCGGCATTCCGACTTCGATGCCCCGGTTGCCGAAATTCAGTTGCCTTTGAATTTCGGGTGATCCCTCTTGAGCATGTATGCTTCTGCTACTTGTTCTACATCAGACTTCTTCCGCAAACGGCGAAACGCTTTGACTCGGTGAGTTTCGCGGCATTCCGACTTCGATGCCCCGGTTGCCGAAATTCAGTTGCCTTTGAATTTCGGGTGATCCCTCTTGAGCATGTATGCTTCTGCTACTTGTTCTACATCAGACTTTCTTCCGCAAACGGCGAAACGCTTTGACTCGGTGAGTTTCGCGGCATTCCGACTTCGATGCCCCGGTTGCCGAAATTCAGTTGCCTTTGAATTTCGGGTGATCCCTCTTGAGCATGTATGCTTCTGCTACTTGTTCTACATCAGACTTTCTTCCGCAAACGGCGAAACGCTTTGACTCGGTGAGTTTCGCGGCATTCCGACTTCGATGCCCCGGTTGCCGAAATTCAGTTGCCTTTGAATTTCGGGTGATCCCTCTTGAGCATGTATGCTTCTGCTACTTGTTCTACATCAGACTTTCTTCCGCAAACGGCGAAACGCTTTGACTCGGTGAGTTTCGCGGCATTCCGACTTCGATGCCCCGGTTGCCGAAATTCAGTTGCCTTTGAATTTCGGGTGATCCCTCTTGAGCATGTATGCTTCTGCTACTTGTTCTACATCAGACTTTCTTCCGCAAACGGCGAAACGCTTTGACTCGGTGAGTTTCGCGGCATTCCGACTTCGATGCCCCGGTTGCCGAAATTCAGTTGCCTTTGAATTTCGGGTGATCCCTCTTGAGCATGTATGCTTCTGCTACTTGTTCTACATCAGACTTCTTCCGCAAACGGCGAAACGCTTTGACTCGGTGAGTTTCGCGGCATTCCGACTTCGATGCCCCGGTTGCCGAAATTCAGTTGCCTTTGAATTTCGGGTGATCCCTCTTGAGCATGTATGCTTCTGCTACTTGTTCTACATCAGACTTTCTTCCGCAAACGGCGAAACGCTTTGACTCGGTGAGTTTCGCGGCATTCCGACTTCGATGCCCCGGTTGCCGAAATTCAGTTGCCTTTGAATTTCGGGTGATCCCTCTTGAGCATGTATGCTTCTGCTACTTGTTCTACATCAGACTTTCTTCCGCAAACGGCGAAACGCTTTGACTCGGTGAGTTTCGCGGCATTCCGACTTCGATGCCCCGGTTGCCGAAATTCAGTTGCCTTTGAATTTCGGGTGATCCCTCTTGAGCATGTATGCTTCTGCTACTTGTTCTACATCAGACTTTCTTCCGCAAACGGCGAAACGCTTTGACTCGGTGAGTTTCGCGGCATTCCGACTTCGATGCCCCGGTTGCCGAAATTCAGTTGCCTTTGAATTTCGGGTGATCCCTCTTGAGCATGTATGCTTCTGCTACTTGTTCTACATCAGACTTTCTTCCGCAAACGGCGAAACGCTTTGACTCGGTGAGTTTCGCGGCATTCCGACTTCGATGCCCCGGTTGCCGAAATTCAGTTGCCTTTGAATTTCGGGTGATCCCTCTTGAGCATGTATGCTTCTGCTACTTGTTCTACATCAGACTTTCTTCCGCAAACGGCGAAACGCTTTGACTCGGTGAGTTTCGCGGCATTCCGACTTCGATGCCCCGGTTGCCGAAATTCAGTTGCCTTTGAATTTCGGGTGATCCCTCTTGAGCATGTATGCTTCTGCTACTTGTTCTACATCAGACTTTCTTCCGCAAACGGCGAAACGCTTTGACTCGGTGAGTTTCGCGGCATTCCGACTTCGATGCCCCGGTTGCCGAAATTCAGTTGCCTTTGAATTTCGGGTGATCCCTCTTGAGCATGTATGCTTCTGCTACTTGTTCTACATCAGACTTTCTTCCGCAAACGGCGAAACGCTTTGACTCGGTGAGTTTCGCGGCATTCCGACTTCGATGCCCCGGTTGCCGAAATTCAGTTGCCTTTGAATTTCGGGTGATCCCTCTTGAGCATGTATGCTTCTGCTACTTGTTCTACATCAGACTTTCTTCCGCAAACGGCGAAACGCTTTGACTCGGTGAGTTTCGCGGCATTCCGACTTCGATGCCCCGGTTGCCGAAATTCAGTTGCCTTTGAATTTCGGGTGATCCCTCTTGAGCATGTATGCTTCTGCTACTTGTTCTACATCAGACTTTCTTCCGCAAACGGCGAAACGCTTTGACTCGGTGAGTTTCGCGGCATTCCGACTTCGATGCCCCGGTTGCCGAAATTCAGTTGCCTTTGAATTTCGGGTGATCCCTCTTGAGCATGTATGCTTCTGCTACTTGTTCTACATCAGACTTTCTTCCGCAAACGGCGAAACGCTTTGACTCGGTGAGTTTCGCGGCATTCCGACTTCGATGCCCCGGTTGCCGAAATTCAGTTGCCTTTGAATTTCGGGTGATCCCTCTTGAGCATGTATGCTTCTGCTACTTGTTCTACATCAGACTTTCTTCCGCAAACGGCGAAACGCTTTGACTCGGTGAGTTTCGCGGCATTCCGACTTCGATGCCCCGGTTGCCGAAATTCAGTTGCCTTTGAATTTCGGGTGATCCCTCTTGAGCATGTATGCTTCTGCTACTTGTTCTACATCAGACTTTCTTCCGCAAACGGCGAAACGCTTTGACTCGGTGAGTTTCGCGGCATTCCGACTTCGATGCCCCGGTTGCCGAAATTCAGTTGCCTTTGAATTTCGGGTGATCCCTCTTGAGCATGTATGCTTCTGCTACTTGTTCTACATCAGACTTCTTCCGCAAACGGCGAAACGCTTTGACTCGGTGAGTTTCGCGGCATTCCGACTTCGATGCCCCGGTTGCCGAAATTCAGTTGCCTTTGAATTTCGGGTGATCCCTCTTGAGCATGTATGCTTCTGCTACTTGTTCTACATCAGACTTTCTTCCGCAAACGGCGAAACGCTTTGACTCGGTGAGTTTCGCGGCATTCCGACTTCGATGCCCCGGTTGCCGAAATTCAGTTGCCTTTGAATTTCGGGTGATCCCTCTTGAGCATGTATGCTTCTGCTACTTGTTCTACATCAGACTTTCTTCCGCAAACGGCGAAACGCTTTGACTCGGTGAGTTTCGCGGCATTCCGACTTCGATGCCCCGGTTGCCGAAATTCAGTTGCCTTTGAATTTCGGGTGATCCCTCTTGAGCATGTATGCTTCTGCTACTTGTTCTACATCAGACTTTCTTCCGCAAACGGCGAAACGCTTTGACTCGGTGAGTTTCGCGGCATTCCGACTTCGATGCCCCGGTTGCCGAAATTCAGTTGCCTTTGAATTTCGGGTGATCCCTCTTGAGCATGTATGCTTCTGCTACTTGTTCTACATCAGACTTCTTCCGCAAACGGCGAAACGCTTTGACTCGGTGAGTTTCGCGGCATTCCGACTTCGATGCCCCGGTTGCCGAAATTCAGTTGCCTTTGAATTTCGGGTGATCCCTCTTGAGCATGTATGCTTCTGCTACTTGTTCTACATCAGACTTTCTTCCGCAAACGGCGAAACGCTTTGACTCGGTGAGTTTCGCGGCATTCCGACTTCGATGCCCCGGTTGCCGAAATTCAGTTGCCTTTGAATTTCGGGTGATCCCTCTTGAGCATGTATGCTTCTGCTACTTGTTCTACATCAGACTTCTTCCGCAAACGGCGAAACGCTTTGACTCGGTGAGTTTCGCGGCATTCCGACTTCGATGCCCCGGTTGCCGAAATTCAGTTGCCTTTGAATTTCGGGTGATCCCTCTTGAGCATGTATGCTTCTGCTACTTGTTCTACATCAGACTTTCTTCCGCAAACGGCGAAACGCTTTGACTCGGTGAGTTTCGCGGCATTCCGACTTCGATGCCCCGGTTGCCGAAATTCAGTTGCCTTTGAATTTCGGGTGATCCCTCTTGAGCATGTATGCTTCTGCTACTTGTTCTACATCAGACTTTCTTCCGCAAACGGCGAAACGCTTTGACTCGGTGAGTTTCGCGGCATTCCGACTTCGATGCCCCGGTTGCCGAAATTCAGTTGCCTTTGAATTTCGGGTGATCCCTCTTGAGCATGTATGCTTCTGCTACTTGTTCTACATCAGACTTTCTTCCGCAAACGGCGAAACGCTTTGACTCGGTGAGTTTCGCGGCATTCCGACTTCGATGCCCCGGTTGCCGAAATTCAGTTGCCTTTGAATTTCGGGTGATCCCTCTTGAGCATGTATGCTTCTGCTACTTGTTCTACATCAGACTTCTTCCGCAAACGGCGAAACGCTTTGACTCGGTGAGTTTCGCGGCATTCCGACTTCGATGCCCCGGTTGCCGAAATTCAGTTGCCTTTGAATTTCGGGTGATCCCTCTTGAGCATGTATGCTTCTGCTACTTGTTCTACATCAGACTTTCTTCCGCAAACGGCGAAACGCTTTGACTCGGTGAGTTTCGCGGCATTCCGACTTCGATGCCCCGGTTGCCGAAATTCAGTTGCCTTTGAATTTCGGGTGATCCCTCTTGAGCATGTATGCTTCTGCTACTTGTTCTACATCAGACTTTCTTCCGCAAACGGCGAAACGCTTTGACTCGGTGAGTTTCGCGGCATTCCGACTTCGATGCCCCGGTTGCCGAAATTCAGTTGCCTTTGAATTTCGGGTGATCCCTCTTGAGCATGTATGCTTCTGCTACTTGTTCTACATCAGACTTTCTTCCGCAAACGGCGAAACGCTTTGACTCGGTGAGTTTCGCGGCATTCCGACTTCGATGCCCCGGTTGCCGAAATTCAGTTGCCTTTGAATTTCGGGTGATCCCTCTTGAGCATGTATGCTTCTGCTACTTGTTCTACATCAGACTTCTTCCGCAAACGGCGAAACGCTTTGACTCGGTGAGTTTCGCGGCATTCCGACTTCGATGCCCCGGTTGCCGAAATTCAGTTGCCTTTGAATTTCGGGTGATCCCTCTTGAGCATGTATGCTTCTGCTACTTGTTCTACATCAGACTTTCTTCCGCAAACGGCGAAACGCTTTGACTCGGTGAGTTTCGCGGCATTCCGACTTCGATGCCCCGGTTGCCGAAATTCAGTTGCCTTTGAATTTCGGGTGATCCCTCTTGAGCATGTATGCTTCTGCTACTTGTTCTACATCAGACTTTCTTCCGCAAACGGCGAAACGCTTTGACTCGGTGAGTTTCGCGGCATTCCGACTTCGATGCCCGGTTGCCGAAATTCAGTTGCCTTTGAATTTCGGGTGATCCCTCTTGAGCATGTATGCTTCTGCTACTTGTTCTACATCAGACTTCTTCCGCAAACGGCGAAACGCTTTGACTCGGTGAGTTTCGCGGCATTCCGACTTCGATGCCCCGGTTGCCGAAATTCAGTTGCCTTTGAATTTCGGGTGATCCCTCTTGAGCATGTATGCTTCTGCTACTTGTTCTACATCAGACTTTCTTCCGCAAACGGCGAAACGCTTTGACTCGGTGAGTTTCGCGGCATTCCGACTTCGATGCCCCGGTTGCCGAAATTCAGTTGCCTTTGAATTTCGGGTGATCCCTCTTGAGCATGTATGCTTCTGCTACTTGTTCTACATCAGACTTTCTTCCGCAAACGGCGAAACGCTTTGACTCGGTGAGTTTCGCGGCATTCCGACTTCGATGCCCCGGTTGCCGAAATTCAGTTGCCTTTGAATTTCGGGTGATCCCTCTTGAGCATGTATGCTTCTGCTACTTGTTCTACATCAGACTTCTTCCGCAAACGGCGAAACGCTTTGACTCGGTGAGTTTCGCGGCATTCCGACTTCGATGCCCCGGTTGCCGAAATTCAGTTGCCTTTGAATTTCGGGTGATCCCTCTTGAGCATGTATGCTTCTGCTACTTGTTCTACATCAGACTTCTTCCGCAAACGGCGAAACGCTTTGACTCGGTGAGTTTCGCGGCATTCCGACTTCGATGCCCCGGTTGCCGAAATTCAGTTGCCTTTGAATTTCGGGTGATCCCTCTTGAGCATGTATGCTTCTGCTACTTGTTCTACATCAGACTTCTTCCGCAAACGGCGAAACGCTTTGACTCGGTGAGTTTCGCGGCATTCCGACTTCGATGCCCCGGTTGCCGAAATTCAGTTGCCTTTGAATTTCGGGTGATCCCTCTTGAGCATGTATGCTTCTGCTACTTGTTCTACATCAGACTTTCTTCCGCAAACGGCGAAACGCTTTGACTCGGTGAGTTTCGCGGCATTCCGACTTCGATGCCCCGGTTGCCGAAATTCAGTTGCCTTTGAATTTCGGGTGATCCCTCTTGAGCATGTATGCTTCTGCTACTTGTTCTACATCAGACTTCTTCCGCAAACGGCGAAACGCTTTGACTCGGTGAGTTTCGCGGCATTCCGACTTCGATGCCCCGGTTGCCGAAATTCAGTTGCCTTTGAATTTCGGGTGATCCCTCTTGAGCATGTATGCTTCTGCTACTTGTTCTACATCAGACTTCTTCCGCAAACGGCGAAACGCTTTGACTCGGTGAGTTTCGCGGCATTCCGACTTCGATGCCCCGGTTGCCGAAATTCAGTTGCCTTTGAATTTCGGGTGATCCCTCTTGAGCATGTATGCTTCTGCTACTTGTTCTACATCAGACTTTCTTCCGCAAACGGCGAAACGCTTTGACTCGGTGAGTTTCGCGGCATTCCGACTTCGATGCCCCGGTTGCCGAAATTCAGTTGCCTTTGAATTTCGGGTGATCCCTCTTGAGCATGTATGCTTCTGCTACTTGTTCTACATCAGACTTTCTTCCGCAAACGGCGAAACGCTTTGACTCGGTGAGTTTCGCGGCATTCCGACTTCGATGCCCCGGTTGCCGAAATTCAGTTGCCTTTGAATTTCGGGTGATCCCTCTTGAGCATGTATGCTTCTGCTACTTGTTCTACATCAGACTTTCTTCCGCAAACGGCGAAACGCTTTGACTCGGTGAGTTTCGCGGCATTCCGACTTCGATGCCCCGGTTGCCGAAATTCAGTTGCCTTTGAATTTCGGGTGATCCCTCTTGAGCATGTATGCTTCTGCTACTTGTTCTACATCAGACTTCTTCCGCAAACGGCGAAACGCTTTGACTCGGTGAGTTTCGCGGCATTCCGACTTCGATGCCCCGGTTGCCGAAATTCAGTTGCCTTTGAATTTCGGGTGATCCCTCTTGAGCATGTATGCTTCTGCTACTTGTTCTACATCAGACTTTCTTCCGCAAACGGCGAAACGCTTTGACTCGGTGAGTTTCGCGGCATTCCGACTTCGATGCCCCGGTTGCCGAAATTCAGTTGCCTTTGAATTTCGGGTGATCCCTCTTGAGCATGTATGCTTCTGCTACTTGTTCTACATCAGACTTCTTCCGCAAACGGCGAAACGCTTTGACTCGGTGAGTTTCGCGGCATTCCGACTTCGATGCCCCGGTTGCCGAAATTCAGTTGCCTTTGAATTTCGGGTGATCCCTCTTGAGCATGTATGCTTCTGCTACTTGTTCTACATCAGACTTTCTTCCGCAAACGGCGAAACGCTTTGACTCGGTGAGTTTCGCGGCATTCCGACTTCGATGCCCCGGTTGCCGAAATTCAGTTGCCTTTGAATTTCGGGTGATCCCTCTTGAGCATGTATGCTTCTGCTACTTGTTCTACATCAGACTTCTTCCGCAAACGGCGAAACGCTTTGACTCGGTGAGTTTCGCGGCATTCCGACTTCGATGCCCCGGTTGCCGAAATTCAGTTGCCTTTGAATTTCGGGTGATCCCTCTTGAGCATGTATGCTTCTGCTACTTGTTCTACATCAGACTTTCTTCCGCAAACGGCGAAACGCTTTGACTCGGTGAGTTTCGCGGCATTCCGACTTCGATGCCCCGGTTGCCGAAATTCAGTTGCCTTTGAATTTCGGGTGATCCCTCTTGAGCATGTATGCTTCTGCTACTTGTTCTACATCAGACTTCTTCCGCAAACGGCGAAACGCTTTGACTCGGTGAGTTTCGCGGCATTCCGACTTCGATGCCCCGGTTGCCGAAATTCAGTTGCCTTTGAATTTCGGGTGATCCCTCTTGAGCATGTATGCTTCTGCTACTTGTTCTACATCAGACTTTCTTCCGCAAACGGCGAAACGCTTTGACTCGGTGAGTTTCGCGGCATTCCGACTTCGATGCCCCGGTTGCCGAAATTCAGTTGCCTTTGAATTTCGGGTGATCCCTCTTGAGCATGTATGCTTCTGCTACTTGTTCTACATCAGACTTTCTTCCGCAAACGGCGAAACGCTTTGACTCGGTGAGTTTCGCGGCATTCCGACTTCGATGCCCCGGTTGCCGAAATTCAGTTGCCTTTGAATTTCGGGTGATCCCTCTTGAGCATGTATGCTTCTGCTACTTGTTCTACATCAGACTTCTTCCGCAAACGGCGAAACGCTTTGACTCGGTGAGTTTCGCGGCATTCCGACTTCGATGCCCGGTTGCCGAAATTCAGTTGCCTTTGAATTTCGGGTGATCCCTCTTGAGCATGTATGCTTCTGCTACTTGTTCTACATCAGACTTTCTTCCGCAAACGGCGAAACGCTTTGACTCGGTGAGTTTCGCGGCATTCCGACTTCGATGCCCGGTTGCCGAAATTCAGTTGCCTTTGAATTTCGGGTGATCCCTCTTGAGCATGTATGCTTCTGCTACTTGTTCTACATCAGACTTCTTCCGCAAACGGCGAAACGCTTTGACTCGGTGAGTTTCGCGGCATTCCGACTTCGATGCCCCGGTTGCCGAAATTCAGTTGCCTTTGAATTTCGGGTGATCCCTCTTGAGCATGTATGCTTCTGCTACTTGTTCTACATCAGACTTTCTTCCGCAAACGGCGAAACGCTTTGACTCGGTGAGTTTCGCGGCATTCCGACTTCGATGCCCCGGTTGCCGAAATTCAGTTGCCTTTGAATTTCGGGTGATCCCTCTTGAGCATGTATGCTTCTGCTACTTGTTCTACATCAGACTTCTTCCGCAAACGGCGAAACGCTTTGACTCGGTGAGTTTCGCGGCATTCCGACTTCGATGCCCCGGTTGCCGAAATTCAGTTGCCTTTGAATTTCGGGTGATCCCTCTTGAGCATGTATGCTTCTGCTACTTGTTCTACATCAGACTTCTTCCGCAAACGGCGAAACGCTTTGACTCGGTGAGTTTCGCGGCATTCCGACTTCGATGCCCCGGTTGCCGAAATTCAGTTGCCTTTGAATTTCGGGTGATCCCTCTTGAGCATGTATGCTTCTGCTACTTGTTCTACATCAGACTTCTTCCGCAAACGGCGAAACGCTTTGACTCGGTGAGTTTCGCGGCATTCCGACTTCGATGCCCCGGTTGCCGAAATTCAGTTGCCTTTGAATTTCGGGTGATCCCTCTTGAGCATGTATGCTTCTGCTACTTGTTCTACATCAGACTTCTTCCGCAAACGGCGAAACGCTTTGACTCGGTGAGTTTCGCGGCATTCCGACTTCGATGCCCCGGTTGCCGAAATTCAGTTGCCTTTGAATTTCGGGTGATCCCTCTTGAGCATGTATGCTTCTGCTACTTGTTCTACATCAGACTTCTTCCGCAAACGGCGAAACGCTTTGACTCGGTGAGTTTCGCGGCATTCCGACTTCGATGCCCCGGTTGCCGAAATTCAGTTGCCTTTGAATTTCGGGTGATCCCTCTTGAGCATGTATGCTTCTGCTACTTGTTCTACATCAGACTTTCTTCCGCAAACGGCGAAACGCTTTGACTCGGTGAGTTTCGCGGCATTCCGACTTCGATGCCCGGTTGCCGAAATTCAGTTGCCTTTGAATTTCGGGTGATCCCTCTTGAGCATGTATGCTTCTGCTACTTGTTCTACATCAGACTTCTTCCGCAAACGGCGAAACGCTTTGACTCGGTGAGTTTCGCGGCATTCCGACTTCGATGCCCCGGTTGCCGAAATTCAGTTGCCTTTGAATTTCGGGTGATCCCTCTTGAGCATGTATGCTTCTGCTACTTGTTCTACATCAGACTTCTTCCGCAAACGGCGAAACGCTTTGACTCGGTGAGTTTCGCGGCATTCCGACTTCGATGCCCCGGTTGCCGAAATTCAGTTGCCTTTGAATTTCGGGTGATCCCTCTTGAGCATGTATGCTTCTGCTACTTGTTCTACATCAGACTTTCTTCCGCAAACGGCGAAACGCTTTGACTCGGTGAGTTTCGCGGCATTCCGACTTCGATGCCCCGGTTGCCGAAATTCAGTTGCCTTTGAATTTCGGGTGATCCCTCTTGAGCATGTATGCTTCTGCTACTTGTTCTACATCAGACTTTCTTCCGCAAACGGCGAAACGCTTTGACTCGGTGAGTTTCGCGGCATTCCGACTTCGATGCCCCGGTTGCCGAAATTCAGTTGCCTTTGAATTTCGGGTGATCCCTCTTGAGCATGTATGCTTCTGCTACTTGTTCTACATCAGACTTTCTTCCGCAAACGGCGAAACGCTTTGACTCGGTGAGTTTCGCGGCATTCCGACTTCGATGCCCCGGTTGCCGAAATTCAGTTGCCTTTGAATTTCGGGTGATCCCTCTTGAGCATGTATGCTTCTGCTACTTGTTCTACATCAGACTTCTTCCGCAAACGGCGAAACGCTTTGACTCGGTGAGTTTCGCGGCATTCCGACTTCGATGCCCCGGTTGCCGAAATTCAGTTGCCTTTGAATTTCGGGTGATCCCTCTTGAGCATGTATGCTTCTGCTACTTGTTCTACATCAGACTTCTTCCGCAAACGGCGAAACGCTTTGACTCGGTGAGTTTCGCGGCATTCCGACTTCGATGCCCCGGTTGCCGAAATTCAGTTGCCTTTGAATTTCGGGTGATCCCTCTTGAGCATGTATGCTTCTGCTACTTGTTCTACATCAGACTTTCTTCCGCAAACGGCGAAACGCTTTGACTCGGTGAGTTTCGCGGCATTCCGACTTCGATGCCCCGGTTGCCGAAATTCAGTTGCCTTTGAATTTCGGGTGATCCCTCTTGAGCATGTATGCTTCTGCTACTTGTTCTACATCAGACTTCTTCCGCAAACGGCGAAACGCTTTGACTCGGTGAGTTTCGCGGCATTCCGACTTCGATGCCCCGGTTGCCGAAATTCAGTTGCCTTTGAATTTCGGGTGATCCCTCTTGAGCATGTATGCTTCTGCTACTTGTTCTACATCAGACTTTCTTCCGCAAACGGCGAAACGCTTTGACTCGGTGAGTTTCGCGGCATTCCGACTTCGATGCCCCGGTTGCCGAAATTCAGTTGCCTTTGAATTTCGGGTGATCCCTCTTGAGCATGTATGCTTCTGCTACTTGTTCTACATCAGACTTCTTCCGCAAACGGCGAAACGCTTTGACTCGGTGAGTTTCGCGGCATTCCGACTTCGATGCCCCGGTTGCCGAAATTCAGTTGCCTTTGAATTTCGGGTGATCCCTCTTGAGCATGTATGCTTCTGCTACTTGTTCTACATCAGACTTCTTCCGCAAACGGCGAAACGCTTTGACTCGGTGAGTTTCGCGGCATTCCGACTTCGATGCCCCGGTTGCCGAAATTCAGTTGCCTTTGAATTTCGGGTGATCCCTCTTGAGCATGTATGCTTCTGCTACTTGTTCTACATCAGACTTCTTCCGCAAACGGCGAAACGCTTTGACTCGGTGAGTTTCGCGGCATTCCGACTTCGATGCCCCGGTTGCCGAAATTCAGTTGCCTTTGAATTTCGGGTGATCCCTCTTGAGCATGTATGCTTCTGCTACTTGTTCTACATCAGACTTCTTCCGCAAACGGCGAAACGCTTTGACTCGGTGAGTTTCGCGGCATTCCGACTTCGATGCCCCGGTTGCCGAAATTCAGTTGCCTTTGAATTTCGGGTGATCCCTCTTGAGCATGTATGCTTCTGCTACTTGTTCTACATCAGACTTCTTCCGCAAACGGCGAAACGCTTTGACTCGGTGAGTTTCGCGGCATTCCGACTTCGATGCCCGGTTGCCGAAATTCAGTTGCCTTTGAATTTCGGGTGATCCCTCTTGAGCATGTATGCTTCTGCTACTTGTTCTACATCAGACTTCTTCCGCAAACGGCGAAACGCTTTGACTCGGTGAGTTTCGCGGCATTCCGACTTCGATGCCCCGGTTGCCGAAATTCAGTTGCCTTTGAATTTCGGGTGATCCCTCTTGAGCATGTATGCTTCTGCTACTTGTTCTACATCAGACTTTCTTCCGCAAACGGCGAAACGCTTTGACTCGGTGAGTTTCGCGGCATTCCGACTTCGATGCCCCGGTTGCCGAAATTCAGTTGCCTTTGAATTTCGGGTGATCCCTCTTGAGCATGTATGCTTCTGCTACTTGTTCTACATCAGACTTCTTCCGCAAACGGCGAAACGCTTTGACTCGGTGAGTTTCGCGGCATTCCGACTTCGATGCCCCGGTTGCCGAAATTCAGTTGCCTTTGAATTTCGGGTGATCCCTCTTGAGCATGTATGCTTCTGCTACTTGTTCTACATCAGACTTTCTTCCGCAAACGGCGAAACGCTTTGACTCGGTGAGTTTCGCGGCATTCCGACTTCGATGCCCCGGTTGCCGAAATTCAGTTGCCTTTGAATTTCGGGTGATCCCTCTTGAGCATGTATGCTTCTGCTACTTGTTCTACATCAGACTTCTTCCGCAAACGGCGAAACGCTTTGACTCGGTGAGTTTCGCGGCATTCCGACTTCGATGCCCGGTTGCCGAAATTCAGTTGCCTTTGAATTTCGGGTGATCCCTCTTGAGCATGTATGCTTCTGCTACTTGTTCTACATCAGACTTCTTCCGCAAACGGCGAAACGCTTTGACTCGGTGAGTTTCGCGGCATTCCGACTTCGATGCCCCGGTTGCCGAAATTCAGTTGCCTTTGAATTTCGGGTGATCCCTCTTGAGCATGTATGCTTCTGCTACTTGTTCTACATCAGACTTTCTTCCGCAAACGGCGAAACGCTTTGACTCGGTGAGTTTCGCGGCATTCCGACTTCGATGCCCGGTTGCCGAAATTCAGTTGCCTTTGAATTTCGGGTGATCCCTCTTGAGCATGTATGCTTCTGCTACTTGTTCTACATCAGACTTCTTCCGCAAACGGCGAAACGCTTTGACTCGGTGAGTTTCGCGGCATTCCGACTTCGATGCCCCGGTTGCCGAAATTCAGTTGCCTTTGAATTTCGGGTGATCCCTCTTGAGCATGTATGCTTCTGCTACTTGTTCTAAATCAGACTTTCTTCCGCAAACGGCGAAACGCTTTGACTCGGTACGCTTCGCGGCATTCCGACTTCGATTCCCCGGTTGCCGAAATTCAGTTGCCTTTGAATTTCGGGTGATCCCTCTTGAGCATCTATGCTTCTGCTACTTGTTCTACATCAGACTTTCTTTCGCAAACGGCGAAACGCTTTGACTCGGTGAGTTTCGCGGCATTCCGACTTCGATGCCCCGGTTGCCGAAATTCAGTTGCCTTTGACTTTCGGGTGATCCCTCTTGAGCGTGTATGGTTCTGCTACTTGTTCTACATCAGACTTTCTTTCGCAAATGGCGAAACGCTTTGACTCGGTGAGTTTCGCGGCATTCCGACTTCGATGCCCTGGTTGCCGAAATTCAGTTGCCTTTGAATTTCGGGTGATCCCTCTTGAGCATGTATGCATCTGCTACTTGTTCTACATCAGACTTCTTCCGCAAATGGCGAAACGCTTTGACTCGGTGAGTTTCGCGGCATTCCGACTTCGATGCCCTGGTTGCCGAAATTCAGTTGCCTTTGAATTTCGGGTGATCCCTCTTGAGCATGTATGCATCTGCTACTTGTTCTACAGGAGACTTTCTTCCGCAAACAGCGAAACCCTTTGACTCGGTGAGTTTCGCGGCATTCCGACTTCGATGCCCTTGTTGTCGAAATTCAGTTGCCTTTGAATTTCGGGTGATCCCTCTTGAGCATGTATGCTTCTGCTACTTGTTCTACATCAGACTTTCTTCCGCAAACAGCGAAACCCTTTGACTCGGTGAGTTTCGCGGCATTCCGACTTCGATGCCCTTGTTGTCGAAATTCAGTTGCCTTTGAATTTCGGGTGATCCCTCTTGAGCATGTATGCTTCGGCTACTTGTTCTACATCAGACTTTCTTCCGCAAACGGGAAACGCTTTGACTCGGTGAGCTTCGTGGAATTCCGACTTCGATGCCCCGGTTGTCGAAATTCAGTTGCATTTGAATTTCGGGTGATCCCTCTTGAGCATGTATGCTTCTGCTACTTGTTCTACATCACACTTCTTCCGCAAACGGCGAAACGCTTTGACTCAGTGAGTTTCGCGGCATTCCGACATCGATGCCCCGGTTGCCGAAATTCAGTTGCCTTTGAATTTCGGGTGATCCCTCTTGAGCATGTATGCTTCTGCTACTTGTTCTACATCAGACTTTCTTCCGCAAACAGCGAAACGCTTTGACTCGGTGAGTTTCGCGGCATTCCGACTTCGATGCCCGGTTGCCGAAATTCAGTTGCCTTTGAATTTCGGGTGATCCCTCTTGAGCATGTATGCTTCTGCTACTTGTTCTACATCAGACTTTCTTCCGCAAACGGCGAAACGCTTTGACTCGGTGAGTTTCGCGGCATTCCGACTTCGATGCCCGGTTGCCGAAATTCAGTTGCCTTTGAATTTCGGGTGATCCCTCTTGAGCATGTATGCTTCTGCTACTTGTTCTACATCAGACTTCCTTCCGCAAACGGCGAAACGCTTTGACTCGGTGAGTTTCGCGGCATTCCGACTTCGATGCCCCGGTTGCCGAAATTCAGTTGCCTTTGAAATTCGGGTGATCCCTCTTGAGCATGTATGCTTCTGCTACTTGTTCTACATCAGACTTCTTCGCAAACGGGAAACGCTTTGACTCGGTGAGTTTCGCGGCATTCCGACTTCGATGCCCGGTTGCCGAAATTCAGTTGCCTTTGAATTTGGGTGATCCCTCTTGAGCATGTATGCTTCTGCTACTTGTTCTACATCAGACTTTCTTCCGCAACGGCGAAACGCTTTGACTCGGTGAGTTTCGCGCATTGCG
>CM055351.1:3140177-3182034 GCA_029228515.1 Populus alba x Populus x berolinensis | reverse complement strand
AAACGCTTAGTCTCGGTGAGTTTCGCGGCATTCCGACTTCGATGCCCCGGTTGCCGAAATTCAGTTGCCTTTGAATTTCGGGTGATCCCCTCTTGAGCATGTATGCTTCTGCTACTTGTTCGACATCATACTTCTTCCGCAAACGGCGAAACGCTTTGACTCGTGAGTTTCGCGGCATTCCGACTTCGATGCCCGGTTGCCGAAATTCAGTTGCCTTTGAATTTCGGGTGATCCCTCTTGAGCATGTATGCTTCTGCTACTTGTTCTACATCAGACTTCTTCCGCAAACGACGAAAACGCTTTGACTCGGTGAGTTTCGCGGCATTCCGACTTCGATGCCCCGGTTGCCGAAATGCAGTTGCCTTTGAATTTCGGGTGATACCTCTTGACCATGTATGCTTCTGCTACTTGTTCTACATCAGACTTCTTCCGCAAACGGAGAAACGCTTTGACTCGGTGAGTTTCGCGGCATTCGACTTCGATGCCCAGGTTGCCGAAATTAAGTTGCCTTTGAATTTCGGGTGATCCCTCTTGAGCATGTATGCTTCTGCTACTTGTTCTACATCAGACTTCTTCCGCAAACGGCGAAACGCTTTGACTCGATGAGTTTCGCGGCATTCCGAATTCGATGCCCCGGTTGCCGAAATTCAGTTGCCTTTGAATTTCGAGTGATCCCTCTTGAGCATGTATGCTTCTGCTACTTGTTCTACAACATACTACTTCCGCGAATGGCCAAACGCTTTGACTCAATGAGTTTTGCGGCATTCCGACTTGGATGCCCCGGTTGCCGAAATTCAGTTGCCTTTGAATTTCGGGTGATCCCTCTTGAGCATGTATGCTTCTGCTACTTGTTCTACATCGTACTTCTTCCGCAAAGGCGAAACGCTTTGACTCGGTGAGTTTCGCGGCATTCCGACTTCGATGCCCCGGTTGCCGAAATTCAGTTGCCTTTGAATTTCGGGTGATCCCTCTTGAGCATGTATGCTTCTGCTACTTGTTCTACATCAGACTTCTTCCGCAAACGGCGAAACGCTTTGACTCGGTGAGTTTCGCGGCATTCCGACTTCGATGCCCCGGTTGCCGAAATGAGTTGCCTTTGAATTTCGGGTGATCCCTCTTGAGCATGTATGCTTCTGCTACTTGTTCTACATCATACTTCTTCCGCAAACGGCGAAACGCTTTCACTCGGTGAGTTTCGCGGGATTCCAACTTCGATACCCCGGTTGCCGAAATTCAGTTGCCTTTGAATTTCGGGTCATCCCTCTTGAGCATGTATGCTTCTGCTAGATGTTCTACATCAGACTTCTTCCGCAAACGGCGAAATGCTTTGACTCGTTGAGTTTCGCATTATTCCGACGTCGAAGCCCCTGTTGCCGAAATTCAGTTGCCTTTGAATTTCGGGTGATCCCTCTTGAGCATTTATGCTTCTGCTACTTGTTCTAGATCATACAACTTCCGGAAACGGCGAAACGCTTTGACTCGGTGAGTTTCGCGAGATTCCGACGTCGATGCCCTGGTTGCCGAAATTCAGTTGCCGTTGAATTTCGGGTGATTCCTCTTGAGCATGTATGCTTCTGCTACTTGTTCTACATCAGACTTCTTCCGCAAACGGCGAAATTCTTTGACTCAATGCGTTTCGCGGCATTCCGACTTCGATGCCCCGGTTCCCGAAATTCAGTTGCCTTTGAATTTCGGGTGATCCCTCTTGAGCATGTATGCTTCTGCTACTTGTTCTACATCAGACTTCTTCCGCAAACGGCGAAATTCTTTGACTCAATGCGTTTCGCGGCATTCCGACTTCGATGCCCCGGTTCCCGAAATTCAGTTGCCTTTGAATTTCGGGTGATCCCTCTTGAGCATGTATGCTTCCGCTACTTGTTCTACATTAGACAACTTCCGCAAACGGCGAAACGCTTTGACTCGGTGAGTTTCGCGGCATTCCGACTTCGATGCCCCGGTTGCCGAAATTCAGTTGCCTTTGAATTTCGGGTGATCCCTCTTGAGCATGTATGCTTCTGCTACTTGTTCTACATCATACTTCTTCCGCAAACGGCGAAACGCTTTGACTCGGTGAGTTTCGCGGCATTCCGACTTCGATGCCCGGTTGCCGAAATTCAGTTGCCTTTGAATTTCGGGTGATCCCTCTTGAGCATGTATGCTTCTGCTACTTGTTCTACATCATACTTCTTCCGCAAACGGCGAAACGCTTTGACTCGGTGAGTTTCGCGGCATTCCGACTTCGATGCCCCGGTTGCCGAAATTCAGTTGCCTTTGAATTTCGGGTGATCCCTCTTGAGCATGTATGCTTCTGCTACTTGTTCTACATCAGACTTCTTCCGCAAACGGCGAAACGCTTTGACTCGGTGAGTTTCTGGCATTCCGACTTCGATGCCCCGGTTGCCGAAATTCAGTTGCCTTTGAATTTCGGGTGATCCCTCTTGAGCATGTATGCTTCTGCTACTTGTTCTACATCATACTTCTTCCGCAAACGGCGAAACGCTTTGACTCGGTGAGTTTCGCGGCATTCCGACTTCGATGCCCCGGTTGCCGAAATTCAGTTGCCTTTGAATTTCGGGTGATCCCTCTTGAGCATGTATGCTTCTGCTACTTGTTCTACATCAGACTTTCTTCCGCAAACGGCGAAACGCTTTGACTCGGTGAGTTTCGCGGCATTCCGACTTCGATGCCCGGTTGCCGAAATTCAGTTGCCTTTGAATTTCGGGTGATCCCTCTTGAGCATGTATGCTTCTGCTACTTGTTCTACATCATACTTCTTCCGCAAACGGCGAAACGCTTTGACTCGGTGAGTTTCGCGGCATTCCGACTTCGATGCCCCGGTTGCCGAAATTCAGTTGCCTTTGAATTTCGGGTGATCCCTCTTGAGCATGTATGCTTCTGCTACTTGTTCTACATCAGACTTCTTCCGCAAACGGCGAAACGCTTTGACTCGGTGAGTTTCGCGGCATTCCGACTTCGATGCCCCGGTTGCCGAAATTCAGTTGCCTTTGAATTTCGGGTGATCCCTCTTGAGCATGTATGCTTCTGCTACTTGTTCTACATCAACTTCTTCCGCAAACGGCGAACCGCTTTGACTCGGTGAGTTTCGTGGCATTCCGACTTCGATGCCCGGTTGCCGAATTCAGTTGCCTTTGAATTTCGGGTGATCCCTCTTGAGCATGTATGCTTCTGCTACTTGTTCTACATCAGACTTCTTCCGCAAACGGCGAAACGCTTTGACTCGGTGAGTTTCGCGGCATTCCGACTTCGATGCCCCGGTTGCCGAAATTCAGTTGCCTTTGAATTTCGGGTGATCCCTCTTGAGCATGTATGCTTCTGCTACTTGTTCTACATCATACTTCTTCCGCAAACGGCGAAACGCTTTGACTCGGTGAGTTTCGCGGCATTCCGACTTCGATGCCCCGGTTGCCGAAATTCAGTTGCCTTTGAATTTCGGGTGATCCCTCTTGAGCATGTATGCTTCTGCTACTTGTTCTACATCATACTTCTTCCGCAAACGGCGAAACGCTTTGACTCGGTGAGTTTCGCGGCATTCCGACCTTCGATGCCCGGTTGCCGAAATTCAGTTGCCTTTGAATTTCGGGTGATCCCTCTTGAGCATGTATGCTTCTGCTACTTGTTCTACATCAGACTTCTTCCGCAAACGGCGAAATGCTTTGACTCGTGAGTTTCGCGGCATTCCGACTTCGATGCCCGGTTCCGAAATTCAGTTGCCTTTGAATTTCGGGTGATCCCTCTTGAGCATGTATGCTTCTGCTACTTGTTCTACATCAGACTTCTTCCGCAAACGGCGAAACGCTTTGACTCGGTGAGTTTCGCGGCATTCCGACTTCGATGCCCGGTTGCCGAAATTCAGTTGCCTTTGAATTTCGGGTGATCCCTCTTGAGCATGTATGCTTCTGCTACTTGTTCTACATCAGACTTCTTCCGCAAACGGCGAAACGCTTTGACTCGGTGAGTTTCGCGGCATTCCGACTTCGATTGCCCCGGTTGCCGAAATTCAGTTGCCTTTGAATTTCGGGTGATACCCTCTTGAGCATGTATGCTTCTGCTACTTGTTCTACATCAGACTTCTTCCGCAAACGGCGAAATGCTTTGACTCGGTGAGTTTCGCGGCATTCCGACTTCGATGCCCGGTTGCCGAAATTCAGTTGCCTTTGAATTTCGGGTGATCCCTCTTGATCATGTATGCTTCTGCTACTTGTTCTACATCACACTTCTTCCGCAAATGGCGAAACGCTTTGACTCGTTGAGTTTCGCGGCATTCCGACCTCGATACCCCGGTTGCCGAAATTCAGGTGCCTTTGAATGTCGGGTGACCCCTCTTGAGCATGTATGCTTCTGCTACTTGTTCTACATCATACTTTCTTCCGCAAACGGCGAAATGCTTTGACTCGGTGAGTTTCGCGGCATTCCGACCTCGATACCCCGGTTGCCGAAATTCAGGTGCCTTTGAATGTCGGGTGACCCCTCTTGAGCATGTATGCTTCTGCTACTTGTTCTACATCATACTTCTTCCACAAATGGCGAAACACTTTGACTCGGTGAAGTTCGCGGCATTCCGACTTCGATTCCCCGTTTGCCGAAATTCAGTTGCCTTTGAATTTCGGGTGACCCCTCTTGAGCATGTATGCTTCTGCTACTTGTTCTACATCATACTTCTTCCGCAAACGGCGAAACACTTTGACTTGGTGAGTTTCGCGGCATTCTGACATCGATGCCCCGGTTGCCGAAATGCAGTTGCCTTTGAATTTCGGGTGATCCCTCTTGAGCATGTATGCTTCTGCTACTTGTTCTACATCAGACTTCTTCCGCAAACGGCGAAACGCTTTGACTCGGTGTGTTTCGCGGCATTCCGATCTTAATGCCCCGGTTGCCGAAATTCAGTTGCCTTAGAATTTCGGCTGATACCACTTGAGCATGTATGCTTCTGCTACTTGTTCTACATCATACTTCTTCCACAAACATCAAAACGCTTTGCCTCGGTGAGTTTCGCGGCATTCCGACTTAGATGCCCCGGTTGCCGAAATTCAGTTGCCTTTGAATTTCGGGAGATCCCTCTTGAGCATGTATGCTTCTGCTATTTGTTCTACATCATACTTCTTCCGCAAACGGCGAAAACCTTTGACTCGGTGAGTTTCGAGGCTTTCCCACTTAGATGCCAGGTTGCCGAAATTCAGTTGCCTTTGAATTTCGGGTGATCCCGCTTGAGCATGTATGCTTCTGCTACTTGTTCTACATCAGCCTTCTTTCCGCAAACGGTGAAACGCTTTGACTACGTGAGTTTCGCGGCATTCCGACTTCGATGCCCCGGTTGCCGAAATTCAGTAGCCTTTGAATTTCGGGTGATCCCTCTTGAGCATGTATGCTTCTGCTACTTGTTCTACATAATACTTTCTTCCGCAAACGGCGGAACGCTTTGAATCGGTGAGTTTCGCAGCATTCTGACTTCGATGCCCCGGTTGTCGAAATTCAGTTGCCTTTGCATTTCGGGTGATCCCTCTCGAGCATGTATGCTTCTGTTACTTGATCTTCATCATACTTTCTTCCGCAACGGCGAAACGCTTTGACTCGGTGAGTTTCGAGGCATTCCGACTTCGATGCCCGGTTGCCGAAATTCAGTTGCATTTGCATTTCGGGTGATCCCTCTGGAGCATGCCTGCTTCTGCTACTTGTTCTACATCTGACTTCTTCCGCAAATGGCGAAACGCGTTGACTCGGTGAGTTTCAAGGCATTCCGACTTCGATGCCCCGGTTGCCGAAATTCAGTTGCCTTTGAATTTCGGGTGATCCCTCTTGAGCATGTATGCTTCTGCTACTTGTTCTACATCATACTTTCTTCTGCAAACAGCGAAACACTTTGACTCGGTGAGTTTCGAGGCATTTCGACTTCGATGTCCCGGTTGCCGAAATTCAGTTGCCTTTGAATTTCGGGTGATCCCTCTTGAGCATGTATGCTTCTGCTACTTGTTCTACATCATACTTCTTCCACAACCGGCGAAATGACTTTGACTCGGTGAGTTTCGCGGCATTCCGACTTCGATGCCCGGTTTGCTGAAATGTCAGTTGCCTTTGGGGAACATTTTTCGGGTGATCCCTCTTGAGCCATGTATTTGCTTCTGCTACTTGTTCTACATCATACTTTCTTCCGCAAAACGGCGAAAACGCTTTGAATACGGTGAGTTTCGCGGCATTCCGACTTCGATGCCACGTGTTGCCGAAATTCAGTTGCCTT
The DNA here is from genome assembly GCA_029228515.1 of Populus alba x Populus x berolinensis. Classification (NCBI taxonomy): domain Eukaryota; kingdom Viridiplantae; phylum Streptophyta; class Magnoliopsida; order Malpighiales; family Salicaceae; genus Populus; species Populus alba x Populus x berolinensis. The sequence goes on along the minus strand of CM055351.1, from coordinate 3,175,781 downwards.
TGAATTTTTGGGTGAATCCCTCTTGAGCATGTTATGCTTCTGCTACTTGGTTCTCCATCAGACTTTCTTCCGCAAACGGCGAAACGCTTTTGACTCGGTGAGTTTCGCGGCATTCCGACTTCGATGCCACCGGTTGCCGAAATTCAGTTGCCTTTGATATGTTCGGTGTGATCCCTACTTGAGCATGTATTCTTCTGCTACTTGTTCTACTTTCATACTTTCTTCCGCAAACGGCGAAACGACTTTGACTCGTGTAAGTTTCGCGGCATTAAGACTTCAATTTGCCCCGGTTGCCGATAATTCAGTTGCACTTTGAATTTCGAGGTGATCCCTCTTGTGAATGTATGCTTCTTCTACACTTGTTTCTACATCAGACTTTCTTCCGCAAACGGAGAAACACCTTTGACTCACGGTGAGTTTCGCGGCATTCCGTCTTCGGTGCCCCGGTTGCCGAGATTCAGTTGCCTTTGAATTTTTCGGGTAGATCCACTCTTGAGCTTCGTATGCTTCTGCAACTTGTTCTAAGCACCAGACTTTCATTCCGCAAACGGCGAAACGTTTTGACTCGGTGAGTTAGCGGCATTTTCGACTTCGATGCCACGGTTGGCCCAAATTTTCAGTTGCCTTTGAACTTTCGGGGTGATCCCTCTTGAGCATGTTATGCCTCTGTAACTTGTTCTACATCTGACTTTCTTACGCTAAATGGCAGTAACGCTTTGACTCGGTGAGTTGGCGGCATTCAGACTTCATTGCCCGGGTTGCCGAATTTTAGGTCTGCCTAAGAATTACTTGTGATCCATCATGACAATGTATTGTTTTGCTTTTACCCCCACCTTGTTATACAGGAAATCTTTATTCCGCAATCGGCGAAACGCTAGGACTCGGTGAGTTTCGCGGCATTCCGACTTCGATGCCACCGGTTGCCGGAAATTCATTTGCCTTTGAATTTTGGGTGATCCCTCTTGAGCATGTATGATTCTGCTACTTGTTCTACAGGAAACTTTCTTCCGCAAACGGACGAATACGCCTAGGACTCTGTGAAGTTTCGCGGCATTCCGACTTCGATTGACACGGTTGCCGTAATTCAGTTGCCTTTGAATTTTTGGGTGATACCTCTTGATGCATTTAAGCCCTCTGCTACTTGTTCTACATCAGATACTTTCTTCCGCAATCGGCAAAACGCTTTGAGTCGGTGAGTTTCGCGGCATTTCGACTTCGATGCACTAGGTTGCCTAAATTTAAGGTTGCCTTAGAATTTCGGGTGATCCCTCTTGAGCATGTATGCTTCAGCTACTTGTTATACATCATACTTCCATCCGCAAATGGCGAAAACGCTTTGACTCGGGTGAGTTTCGCGGCATTCCGCTTTCGAAGCCCCGGTTGCCCAAAATTATTTTGCCTTTGAATTTCGGGTGATCCATCTTGAGGTGTATGCACTCTGCTACTTGTTCTACATCAGACTACTTCGGCAAATGGTGAAATGCTATTGACTCGGTGAGTTTGACGGAAATCCGACTTCGATTCCCCGGTTGTGAAATTCAGTTGCCTTAGAATTTCGGGCTGAGCCCTCATGAGAATGTATGCCTCCGCAACCTGGTTTACAGGAGACATTCTTCCGCAAACCAGCGAAACCCCTTTGACTCGGTGAGTTTCGCGGCATTCCGACTTCGATGACCCGGTTGTCGAAATTCAGGTTGGCCTTTGATCTTTCGGCGTGATCCCTCTTGAGCATGTATGCCTCTGCTACTTGATCTACATCTGACTTTTCTTCGGCAAAAAGGTGAAACGCTATGACTCGGTGAGTTTCGCGGCATACCGACTTCGATTGCCCAGTTGCCGTATAAATTCAGTCTGCCTTTGAATTTCGGGTGATCCCTCTTAGTGCATGTATGCTTCGTCTAACTTGTTTATACAAGGAGACTTTTCTTCCACAAACGGCGAAACGCTAGGACACGGTGAGTTTCTCGGCATTCCCAAACTTCGATCCCCGGTTGCCGAAATTCAGTTGCCTTAGAAATTTGGGTGATCCCTCTTGAGCAGGTATGCTTCGGCTACTTGTTCTACATCAGATTTCCTTCCGCAAATGGTTGGAAAAGCTATGACTCGGTTGAGTTTCGGCGGAATTCCGACTGCGATGCCCCGGTTGCCGAAATTCAGTTGCCTTTGAATTTCGGGTGATCCCCTCTTCGGCATCTATACTTCTGCTGCTTGTTCTACATCAGACTTTCTTTCGACAAACGGGGAAACGCTTTGACTCGCGTGACGTTTCGCCGGCATTCCGACTTCGATGCCCCGTGTTGGCCGAAATTCAGTTGCCTTTGAATTTTTGAGTGATCCCTCTTGTGCATGTATGAGTCTGCTACTTGTTCTACTAGGAGACTTTCTTCCGCAAACGGCAAAACCGCTAGGACTTTCCATTGAGTTTCGCGGCATTCCGACTTCGATGCCCCGGTTAGCGAAATTCAGTTGCCTTTGAATTTAGGGGTGATACCTCTTGAGCATGTATGACATCTGCTACTTGTTCTACAGGAGGACTTTCTTCCGCAAACAGCGAAACGGCTTAGGACTCGGTGAGTTTCGCGGCATTCCGACTTCGATGCCCCGGTTGCCGATAATTCAGTGGCATTTGAATTTTGGGTGCTCCCTCTTGAGCATGTATGCTTCTTTACTTGTTCTAAAATAAGACTTTCTTCCGGAATCCGGGTGAAAACGCTATGGATTCCGGTGAGGGTCGCGGCATTACGCACTTCGATGCCTAGGTTGCCGAAATTCAGTTGCCTTTGAATTTCGGGTGATCCCTCTTGAGCATGTATGCTTCTGCTACTTGTTCTACATCAGACTTTCTTTAGCAAATGGCGAAACGCTTTGACTCGGTGAGTTTCGCGGCATTCCGACTTCGATGCCCTGGTTGCCGAAATTCAGTTGCCTTTGAATTTCGGGTGATCCCTCTTGAGCATGTATGCCTCTGCTACTTGTTCTACATCAGACTTTCTTCGGCAAACGGTGAAACGCTATGACTCTGTGAGTTTCCCGGCATTCCGACTTCGATGCCCCGGCTGCCAAAATTCAGTTGCCTTTGAATTTTGGGTGATCCCTATTGAGCATGTATGCTTCGGCTACTTGTTCTACATCAGACTTTCTTCCGCAAACGGGGAAACTCTTTGACTCGGTGTGTTTAGCGGAATTCTGACTTCGATGCCCCGGTTGCCGAAATTCAGTTGCCTTTGAATTTCGGGTGATCCCTCTTGAGCATCTATACTTCTGCTACTTGTTCTACATCAGACTTTCTTTCGCAAATGGCGAAACGCTTTGACTCGGTGAGTTTCGCGGCATTCCGACTTCGATGCCCCGGTTGCCGAAATTCAGTTGCCTTTGAATTTTTGGGTGATCCCTCTTGAGCATGTATGCTTCTGCTACTTGTTCTACTGGAGACTTTCTTCCACAAACGGCAAAACGCTAGGACTCAGTGAGTTTCGCGGCATTCCGACTTCGATGCCCCGGTTGTCGAAATTCAGTTGCCTTTGAATTTCGGGTGATCCCTCTTGAGCATGTATGCCTCTGCTACTTGTTCTACATCAGACTTTCTTCCGCAAACGGCGAAACGCTTTGACTCGGTGAGTTTCGCGGCATTCCGACTTCGATGCCCCGGTTGCCGAAATTCAGTTGCCTTTGAATTTCGGGTGATCCCTCTTGAGCATGTATGCTTCTGCTACTTGTTCTACATCAGACTTCTTCCGCAAACGGCGAAACGCTTTGACTCGGTGAGTTTCGCGGCATTCCGACTTCGATGCCCCGGTTGCCGAAATTCAGTTGCCTTTGAATTTCGGGTGATCCCTCTTGAGCATGTATGCTTCTGCTACTTGTTCTACATCAGACTTCTTCCGCAAACGGCGAAACGCTTTGACTCGGTGAGTTTCGCGGCATTCCGACTTCGATGCCCCGGTTGCCGAAATTCAGTTGCCTTTGAATTTCGGGTGATCCCTCTTGAGCATGTATGCTTCTGCTACTTGTTCTACATCAGACTTCTTCCGCAAACGGCGAAACGCTTTGACTCGGTGAGTTTCGCGGCATTCCGACTTCGATGCCCGGTTGCCGAAATTCAGTTGCCTTTGAATTTCGGGTGATCCCTCTTGAGCATGTATGCTTCTGCTACTTGTTCTACATCAGACTTCTTCCGCAAACGGCGAAACGCTTTGACTCGGTGAGTTTCGCGGCATTCCGACTTCGATGCCCCGGTTGCCGAAATTCAGTTGCCTTTGAATTTCGGGTGATCCCTCTTGAGCATGTATGCTTCTGCTACTTGTTCTACATCAGACTTCTTCCGCAAACGGCGAAACGCTTTGACTCGGTGAGTTTCGCGGCATTCCGACTTCGATGCCCCGGTTGCCGAAATTCAGTTGCCTTTGAATTTCGGGTGATCCCTCTTGAGCATGTATGCTTCTGCTACTTGTTCTACATCAGACTTCTTCCGCAAACGGCGAAACGCTTTGACTCGGTGAGTTTCGCGGCATTCCGACTTCGATGCCCGGTTGCCGAAATTCAGTTGCCTTTGAATTTCGGGTGATCCCTCTTGAGCATGTATGCTTCTGCTACTTGTTCTACATCAGACTTCTTCCGCAAACGGCGAAACGCTTTGACTCGGTGAGTTTCGCGGCATTCCGACTTCGATGCCCGGTTGCCGAAATTCAGTTGCCTTTGAATTTCGGGTGATCCCTCTTGAGCATGTATGCTTCTGCTACTTGTTCTACATCAGACTTCTTCCGCAAACGGCGAAACGCTTTGACTCGGTGAGTTTCGCGGCATTCCGACTTCGATGCCCGGTTGCCGAAATTCAGTTGCCTTTGAATTTCGGGTGATCCCTCTTGAGCATGTATGCTTCTGCTACTTGTTCTACATCAGACTTCTTCCGCAAACGGCGAAACGCTTTGACTCGGTGAGTTTCGCGGCATTCCGACTTCGATGCCCCGGTTGCCGAAATTCAGTTGCCTTTGAATTTCGGGTGATCCCTCTTGAGCATGTATGCTTCTGCTACTTGTTCTACATCAGACTTCTTCCGCAAACGGCGAAACGCTTTGACTCGGTGAGTTTCGCGGCATTCCGACTTCGATGCCCCGGTTGCCGAAATTCAGTTGCCTTTGAATTTCGGGTGATCCCTCTTGAGCATGTATGCTTCTGCTACTTGTTCTACATCAGACTTCTTCCGCAAACGGCGAAACGCTTTGACTCGGTGAGTTTCGCGGCATTCCGACTTCGATGCCCCGGTTGCCGAAATTCAGTTGCCTTTGAATTTCGGGTGATCCCTCTTGAGCATGTATGCTTCTGCTACTTGTTCTACATCAGACTTCTTCCGCAAACGGCGAAACGCTTTGACTCGGTGAGTTTCGCGGCATTCCGACTTCGATGCCCGGTTGCCGAAATTCAGTTGCCTTTGAATTTCGGGTGATCCCTCTTGAGCATGTATGCTTCTGCTACTTGTTCTACATCAGACTTCTTCCGCAAACGGCGAAACGCTTTGACTCGGTGAGTTTCGCGGCATTCCGACTTCGATGCCCCGGTTGCCGAAATTCAGTTGCCTTTGAATTTCGGGTGATCCCTCTTGAGCATGTATGCTTCTGCTACTTGTTCTACATCAGACTTCTTCCGCAAACGGCGAAACGCTTTGACTCGGTGAGTTTCGCGGCATTCCGACTTCGATGCCCGGTTGCCGAAATTCAGTTGCCTTTGAATTTCGGGTGATCCCTCTTGAGCATGTATGCTTCTGCTACTTGTTCTACATCAGACTTCTTCCGCAAACGGCGAAACGCTTTGACTCGGTGAGTTTCGCGGCATTCCGACTTCGATGCCCCGGTTGCCGAAATTCAGTTGCCTTTGAATTTCGGGTGATCCCTCTTGAGCATGTATGCTTCTGCTACTTGTTCTACATCAGACTTCTTCCGCAAACGGCGAAACGCTTTGACTCGGTGAGTTTCGCGGCATTCCGACTTCGATGCCCCGGTTGCCGAAATTCAGTTGCCTTTGAATTTCGGGTGATCCCTCTTGAGCATGTATGCTTCTGCTACTTGTTCTACATCAGACTTCTTCCGCAAACGGCGAAACGCTTTGACTCGGTGAGTTTCGCGGCATTCCGACTTCGATGCCCCGGTTGCCGAAATTCAGTTGCCTTTGAATTTCGGGTGATCCCTCTTGAGCATGTATGCTTCTGCTACTTGTTCTACATCAGACTTCTTCCGCAAACGGCGAAACGCTTTGACTCGGTGAGTTTCGCGGCATTCCGACTTCGATGCCCCGGTTGCCGAAATTCAGTTGCCTTTGAATTTCGGGTGATCCCTCTTGAGCATGTATGCTTCTGCTACTTGTTCTACATCAGACTTCTTCCGCAAACGGCGAAACGCTTTGACTCGGTGAGTTTCGCGGCATTCCGACTTCGATGCCCCGGTTGCCGAAATTCAGTTGCCTTTGAATTTCGGGTGATCCCTCTTGAGCATGTATGCTTCTGCTACTTGTTCTACATCAGACTTCTTCCGCAAACGGCGAAACGCTTTGACTCGGTGAGTTTCGCGGCATTCCGACTTCGATGCCCCGGTTGCCGAAATTCAGTTGCCTTTGAATTTCGGGTGATCCCTCTTGAGCATGTATGCTTCTGCTACTTGTTCTACATCAGACTTCTTCCGCAAACGGCGAAACGCTTTGACTCGGTGAGTTTCGCGGCATTCCGACTTCGATGCCCCGGTTGCCGAAATTCAGTTGCCTTTGAATTTCGGGTGATCCCTCTTGAGCATGTATGCTTCTGCTACTTGTTCTACATCAGACTTCTTCCGCAAACGGCGAAACGCTTTGACTCGGTGAGTTTCGCGGCATTCCGACTTCGATGCCCCGGTTGCCGAAATTCAGTTGCCTTTGAATTTCGGGTGATCCCTCTTGAGCATGTATGCTTCTGCTACTTGTTCTACATCAGACTTCTTCCGCAAACGGCGAAACGCTTTGACTCGGTGAGTTTCGCGGCATTCCGACTTCGATGCCCCGGTTGCCGAAATTCAGTTGCCTTTGAATTTCGGGTGATCCCTCTTGAGCATGTATGCTTCTGCTACTTGTTCTACATCAGACTTCTTCCGCAAACGGCGAAACGCTTTGACTCGGTGAGTTTCGCGGCATTCCGACTTCGATGCCCCGGTTGCCGAAATTCAGTTGCCTTTGAATTTCGGGTGATCCCTCTTGAGCATGTATGCTTCTGCTACTTGTTCTACATCAGACTTCTTCCGCAAACGGCGAAACGCTTTGACTCGGTGAGTTTCGCGGCATTCCGACTTCGATGCCCCGGTTGCCGAAATTCAGTTGCCTTTGAATTTCGGGTGATCCCTCTTGAGCATGTATGCTTCTGCTACTTGTTCTACATCAGACTTCTTCCGCAAACGGCGAAACGCTTTGACTCGGTGAGTTTCGCGGCATTCCGACTTCGATGCCCCGGTTGCCGAAATTCAGTTGCCTTTGAATTTCGGGTGATCCCTCTTGAGCATGTATGCTTCTGCTACTTGTTCTACATCAGACTTCTTCCGCAAACGGCGAAACGCTTTGACTCGGTGAGTTTCGCGGCATTCCGACTTCGATGCCCCGGTTGCCGAAATTCAGTTGCCTTTGAATTTCGGGTGATCCCTCTTGAGCATGTATGCTTCTGCTACTTGTTCTACATCAGACTTCTTCCGCAAACGGCGAAACGCTTTGACTCGGTGAGTTTCGCGGCATTCCGACTTCGATGCCCCGGTTGCCGAAATTCAGTTGCCTTTGAATTTCGGGTGATCCCTCTTGAGCATGTATGCTTCTGCTACTTGTTCTACATCAGACTTCTTCCGCAAACGGCGAAACGCTTTGACTCGGTGAGTTTCGCGGCATTCCGACTTCGATGCCCCGGTTGCCGAAATTCAGTTGCCTTTGAATTTCGGGTGATCCCTCTTGAGCATGTATGCTTCTGCTACTTGTTCTACATCAGACTTCTTCCGCAAACGGCGAAACGCTTTGACTCGGTGAGTTTCGCGGCATTCCGACTTCGATGCCCCGGTTGCCGAAATTCAGTTGCCTTTGAATTTCGGGTGATCCCTCTTGAGCATGTATGCTTCTGCTACTTGTTCTACATCAGACTTCTTCCGCAAACGGCGAAACGCTTTGACTCGGTGAGTTTCGCGGCATTCCGACTTCGATGCCCCGGTTGCCGAAATTCAGTTGCCTTTGAATTTCGGGTGATCCCTCTTGAGCATGTATGCTTCTGCTACTTGTTCTACATCAGACTTCTTCCGCAAACGGCGAAACGCTTTGACTCGGTGAGTTTCGCGGCATTCCGACTTCGATGCCCCGGTTGCCGAAATTCAGTTGCCTTTGAATTTCGGGTGATCCCTCTTGAGCATGTATGCTTCTGCTACTTGTTCTACATCAGACTTCTTCCGCAAACGGCGAAACGCTTTGACTCGGTGAGTTTCGCGGCATTCCGACTTCGATGCCCCGGTTGCCGAAATTCAGTTGCCTTTGAATTTCGGGTGATCCCTCTTGAGCATGTATGCTTCTGCTACTTGTTCTACATCAGACTTCTTCCGCAAACGGCGAAACGCTTTGACTCGGTGAGTTTCGCGGCATTCCGACTTCGATGCCCCGGTTGCCGAAATTCAGTTGCCTTTGAATTTCGGGTGATCCCTCTTGAGCATGTATGCTTCTGCTACTTGTTCTACATCAGACTTCTTCCGCAAACGGCGAAACGCTTTGACTCGGTGAGTTTCGCGGCATTCCGACTTCGATGCCCCGGTTGCCGAAATTCAGTTGCCTTTGAATTTCGGGTGATCCCTCTTGAGCATGTATGCTTCTGCTACTTGTTCTACATCAGACTTCTTCCGCAAACGGCGAAACGCTTTGACTCGGTGAGTTTCGCGGCATTCCGACTTCGATGCCCCGGTTGCCGAAATTCAGTTGCCTTTGAATTTCGGGTGATCCCTCTTGAGCATGTATGCTTCTGCTACTTGTTCTACATCAGACTTCTTCCGCAAACGGCGAAACGCTTTGACTCGGTGAGTTTCGCGGCATTCCGACTTCGATGCCCCGGTTGCCGAAATTCAGTTGCCTTTGAATTTCGGGTGATCCCTCTTGAGCATGTATGCTTCTGCTACTTGTTCTACATCAGACTTCTTCCGCAAACGGCGAAACGCTTTGACTCGGTGAGTTTCGCGGCATTCCGACTTCGATGCCCCGGTTGCCGAAATTCAGTTGCCTTTGAATTTCGGGTGATCCCTCTTGAGCATGTATGCTTCTGCTACTTGTTCTACATCAGACTTCTTCCGCAAACGGCGAAACGCTTTGACTCGGTGAGTTTCGCGGCATTCCGACTTCGATGCCCCGGTTGCCGAAATTCAGTTGCCTTTGAATTTCGGGTGATCCCTCTTGAGCATGTATGCTTCTGCTACTTGTTCTACATCAGACTTCTTCCGCAAACGGCGAAACGCTTTGACTCGGTGAGTTTCGCGGCATTCCGACTTCGATGCCCCGGTTGCCGAAATTCAGTTGCCTTTGAATTTCGGGTGATCCCTCTTGAGCATGTATGCTTCTGCTACTTGTTCTACATCAGACTTCTTCCGCAAACGGCGAAACGCTTTGACTCGGTGAGTTTCGCGGCATTCCGACTTCGATGCCCCGGTTGCCGAAATTCAGTTGCCTTTGAATTTCGGGTGATCCCTCTTGAGCATGTATGCTTCTGCTACTTGTTCTACATCAGACTTCTTCCGCAAACGGCGAAACGCTTTGACTCGGTGAGTTTCGCGGCATTCCGACTTCGATGCCCCGGTTGCCGAAATTCAGTTGCCTTTGAATTTCGGGTGATCCCTCTTGAGCATGTATGCTTCTGCTACTTGTTCTACATCAGACTTCTTCCGCAAACGGCGAAACGCTTTGACTCGGTGAGTTTCGCGGCATTCCGACTTCGATGCCCCGGTTGCCGAAATTCAGTTGCCTTTGAATTTCGGGTGATCCCTCTTGAGCATGTATGCTTCTGCTACTTGTTCTACATCAGACTTCTTCCGCAAACGGCGAAACGCTTTGACTCGGTGAGTTTCGCGGCATTCCGACTTCGATGCCCGGTTGCCGAAATTCAGTTGCCTTTGAATTTCGGGTGATCCCTCTTGAGCATGTATGCTTCTGCTACTTGTTCTACATCAGACTTCTTCCGCAAACGGCGAAACGCTTTGACTCGGTGAGTTTCGCGGCATTCCGACTTCGATGCCCCGGTTGCCGAAATTCAGTTGCCTTTGAATTTCGGGTGATCCCTCTTGAGCATGTATGCTTCTGCTACTTGTTCTACATCAGACTTCTTCCGCAAACGGCGAAACGCTTTGACTCGGTGAGTTTCGCGGCATTCCGACTTCGATGCCCGGTTGCCGAAATTCAGTTGCCTTTGAATTTCGGGTGATCCCTCTTGAGCATGTATGCTTCTGCTACTTGTTCTACATCAGACTTCTTCCGCAAACGGCGAAACGCTTTGACTCGGTGAGTTTCGCGGCATTCCGACTTCGATGCCCCGGTTGCCGAAATTCAGTTGCCTTTGAATTTCGGGTGATCCCTCTTGAGCATGTATGCTTCTGCTACTTGTTCTACATCAGACTTCTTCCGCAAACGGCGAAACGCTTTGACTCGGTGAGTTTCGCGGCATTCCGACTTCGATGCCCCGGTTGCCGAAATTCAGTTGCCTTTGAATTTCGGGTGATCCCTCTTGAGCATGTATGCTTCTGCTACTTGTTCTACATCAGACTTCTTCCGCAAACGGCGAAACGCTTTGACTCGGTGAGTTTCGCGGCATTCCGACTTCGATGCCCCGGTTGCCGAAATTCAGTTGCCTTTGAATTTCGGGTGATCCCTCTTGAGCATGTATGCTTCTGCTACTTGTTCTACATCAGACTTCTTCCGCAAACGGCGAAACGCTTTGACTCGGTGAGTTTCGCGGCATTCCGACTTCGATGCCCCGGTTGCCGAAATTCAGTTGCCTTTGAATTTCGGGTGATCCCTCTTGAGCATGTATGCTTCTGCTACTTGTTCTACATCAGACTTCTTCCGCAAACGGCGAAACGCTTTGACTCGGTGAGTTTCGCGGCATTCCGACTTCGATGCCCCGGTTGCCGAAATTCAGTTGCCTTTGAATTTCGGGTGATCCCTCTTGAGCATGTATGCTTCTGCTACTTGTTCTACATCAGACTTCTTCCGCAAACGGCGAAACGCTTTGACTCGGTGAGTTTCGCGGCATTCCGACTTCGATGCCCCGGTTGCCGAAATTCAGTTGCCTTTGAATTTCGGGTGATCCCTCTTGAGCATGTATGCTTCTGCTACTTGTTCTACATCAGACTTCTTCCGCAAACGGCGAAACGCTTTGACTCGGTGAGTTTCGCGGCATTCCGACTTCGATGCCCCGGTTGCCGAAATTCAGTTGCCTTTGAATTTCGGGTGATCCCTCTTGAGCATGTATGCTTCTGCTACTTGTTCTACATCAGACTTCTTCCGCAAACGGCGAAACGCTTTGACTCGGTGAGTTTCGCGGCATTCCGACTTCGATGCCCCGGTTGCCGAAATTCAGTTGCCTTTGAATTTCGGGTGATCCCTCTTGAGCATGTATGCTTCTGCTACTTGTTCTACATCAGACTTCTTCCGCAAACGGCGAAACGCTTTGACTCGGTGAGTTTCGCGGCATTCCGACTTCGATGCCCCGGTTGCCGAAATTCAGTTGCCTTTGAATTTCGGGTGATCCCTCTTGAGCATGTATGCTTCTGCTACTTGTTCTACATCAGACTTCTTCCGCAAACGGCGAAACGCTTTGACTCGGTGAGTTTCGCGGCATTCCGACTTCGATGCCCCGGTTGCCGAAATTCAGTTGCCTTTGAATTTCGGGTGATCCCTCTTGAGCATGTATGCTTCTGCTACTTGTTCTACATCAGACTTCTTCCGCAAACGGCGAAACGCTTTGACTCGGTGAGTTTCGCGGCATTCCGACTTCGATGCCCGGTTGCCGAAATTCAGTTGCCTTTGAATTTCGGGTGATCCCTCTTGAGCATGTATGCTTCTGCTACTTGTTCTACATCAGACTTCTTCCGCAAACGGCGAAACGCTTTGACTCGGTGAGTTTCGCGGCATTCCGACTTCGATGCCCCGGTTGCCGAAATTCAGTTGCCTTTGAATTTCGGGTGATCCCTCTTGAGCATGTATGCTTCTGCTACTTGTTCTACATCAGACTTCTTCCGCAAACGGCGAAACGCTTTGACTCGGTGAGTTTCGCGGCATTCCGACTTCGATGCCCCGGTTGCCGAAATTCAGTTGCCTTTGAATTTCGGGTGATCCCTCTTGAGCATGTATGCTTCTGCTACTTGTTCTACATCAGACTTCTTCCGCAAACGGCGAAACGCTTTGACTCGGTGAGTTTCGCGGCATTCCGACTTCGATGCCCCGGTTGCCGAAATTCAGTTGCCTTTGAATTTCGGGTGATCCCTCTTGAGCATGTATGCTTCTGCTACTTGTTCTACATCAGACTTCTTCCGCAAACGGCGAAACGCTTTGACTCGGTGAGTTTCGCGGCATTCCGACTTCGATGCCCCGGTTGCCGAAATTCAGTTGCCTTTGAATTTCGGGTGATCCCTCTTGAGCATGTATGCTTCTGCTACTTGTTCTACATCAGACTTCTTCCGCAAACGGCGAAACGCTTTGACTCGGTGAGTTTCGCGGCATTCCGACTTCGATGCCCCGGTTGCCGAAATTCAGTTGCCTTTGAATTTCGGGTGATCCCTCTTGAGCATGTATGCTTCTGCTACTTGTTCTACATCAGACTTCTTCCGCAAACGGCGAAACGCTTTGACTCGGTGAGTTTCGCGGCATTCCGACTTCGATGCCCCGGTTGCCGAAATTCAGTTGCCTTTGAATTTCGGGTGATCCCTCTTGAGCATGTATGCTTCTGCTACTTGTTCTACATCAGACTTCTTCCGCAAACGGCGAAACGCTTTGACTCGGTGAGTTTCGCGGCATTCCGACTTCGATGCCCCGGTTGCCGAAATTCAGTTGCCTTTGAATTTCGGGTGATCCCTCTTGAGCATGTATGCTTCTGCTACTTGTTCTACATCAGACTTCTTCCGCAAACGGCGAAACGCTTTGACTCGGTGAGTTTCGCGGCATTCCGACTTCGATGCCCCGGTTGCCGAAATTCAGTTGCCTTTGAATTTCGGGTGATCCCTCTTGAGCATGTATGCTTCTGCTACTTGTTCTACATCAGACTTCTTCCGCAAACGGCGAAACGCTTTGACTCGGTGAGTTTCGCGGCATTCCGACTTCGATGCCCCGGTTGCCGAAATTCAGTTGCCTTTGAATTTCGGGTGATCCCTCTTGAGCATGTATGCTTCTGCTACTTGTTCTACATCAGACTTCTTCCGCAAACGGCGAAACGCTTTGACTCGGTGAGTTTCGCGGCATTCCGACTTCGATGCCCCGGTTGCCGAAATTCAGTTGCCTTTGAATTTCGGGTGATCCCTCTTGAGCATGTATGCTTCTGCTACTTGTTCTACATCAGACTTCTTCCGCAAACGGCGAAACGCTTTGACTCGGTGAGTTTCGCGGCATTCCGACTTCGATGCCCCGGTTGCCGAAATTCAGTTGCCTTTGAATTTCGGGTGATCCCTCTTGAGCATGTATGCTTCTGCTACTTGTTCTACATCAGACTTCTTCCGCAAACGGCGAAACGCTTTGACTCGGTGAGTTTCGCGGCATTCCGACTTCGATGCCCGGTTGCCGAAATTCAGTTGCCTTTGAATTTCGGGTGATCCCTCTTGAGCATGTATGCTTCTGCTACTTGTTCTACATCAGACTTCTTCCGCAAACGGCGAAACGCTTTGACTCGGTGAGTTTCGCGGCATTCCGACTTCGATGCCCCGGTTGCCGAAATTCAGTTGCCTTTGAATTTCGGGTGATCCCTCTTGAGCATGTATGCTTCTGCTACTTGTTCTACATCAGACTTCTTCCGCAAACGGCGAAACGCTTTGACTCGGTGAGTTTCGCGGCATTCCGACTTCGATGCCCCGGTTGCCGAAATTCAGTTGCCTTTGAATTTCGGGTGATCCCTCTTGAGCATGTATGCTTCTGCTACTTGTTCTACATCAGACTTCTTCCGCAAACGGCGAAACGCTTTGACTCGGTGAGTTTCGCGGCATTCCGACTTCGATGCCCCGGTTGCCGAAATTCAGTTGCCTTTGAATTTCGGGTGATCCCTCTTGAGCATGTATGCTTCTGCTACTTGTTCTACATCAGACTTCTTCCGCAAACGGCGAAACGCTTTGACTCGGTGAGTTTCGCGGCATTCCGACTTCGATGCCCCGGTTGCCGAAATTCAGTTGCCTTTGAATTTCGGGTGATCCCTCTTGAGCATGTATGCTTCTGCTACTTGTTCTACATCAGACTTCTTCCGCAAACGGCGAAACGCTTTGACTCGGTGAGTTTCGCGGCATTCCGACTTCGATGCCCCGGTTGCCGAAATTCAGTTGCCTTTGAATTTCGGGTGATCCCTCTTGAGCATGTATGCTTCTGCTACTTGTTCTACATCAGACTTCTTCCGCAAACGGCGAAACGCTTTGACTCGGTGAGTTTCGCGGCATTCCGACTTCGATGCCCCGGTTGCCGAAATTCAGTTGCCTTTGAATTTCGGGTGATCCCTCTTGAGCATGTATGCTTCTGCTACTTGTTCTACATCAGACTTCTTCCGCAAACGGCGAAACGCTTTGACTCGGTGAGTTTCGCGGCATTCCGACTTCGATGCCCCGGTTGCCGAAATTCAGTTGCCTTTGAATTTCGGGTGATCCCTCTTGAGCATGTATGCTTCTGCTACTTGTTCTACATCAGACTTCTTCCGCAAACGGCGAAACGCTTTGACTCGGTGAGTTTCGCGGCATTCCGACTTCGATGCCCCGGTTGCCGAAATTCAGTTGCCTTTGAATTTCGGGTGATCCCTCTTGAGCATGTATGCTTCTGCTACTTGTTCTACATCAGACTTCTTCCGCAAACGGCGAAACGCTTTGACTCGGTGAGTTTCGCGGCATTCCGACTTCGATGCCCCGGTTGCCGAAATTCAGTTGCCTTTGAATTTCGGGTGATCCCTCTTGAGCATGTATGCTTCTGCTACTTGTTCTACATCAGACTTCTTCCGCAAACGGCGAAACGCTTTGACTCGGTGAGTTTCGCGGCATTCCGACTTCGATGCCCCGGTTGCCGAAATTCAGTTGCCTTTGAATTTCGGGTGATCCCTCTTGAGCATGTATGCTTCTGCTACTTGTTCTACATCAGACTTCTTCCGCAAACGGCGAAACGCTTTGACTCGGTGAGTTTCGCGGCATTCCGACTTCGATGCCCGGTTGCCGAAATTCAGTTGCCTTTGAATTTCGGGTGATCCCTCTTGAGCATGTATGCTTCTGCTACTTGTTCTACATCAGACTTCTTCCGCAAACGGCGAAACGCTTTGACTCGGTGAGTTTCGCGGCATTCCGACTTCGATGCCCCGGTTGCCGAAATTCAGTTGCCTTTGAATTTCGGGTGATCCCTCTTGAGCATGTATGCTTCTGCTACTTGTTCTACATCAGACTTCTTCCGCAAACGGCGAAACGCTTTGACTCGGTGAGTTTCGCGGCATTCCGACTTCGATGCCCCGGTTGCCGAAATTCAGTTGCCTTTGAATTTCGGGTGATCCCTCTTGAGCATGTATGCTTCTGCTACTTGTTCTACATCAGACTTCTTCCGCAAACGGCGAAACGCTTTGACTCGGTGAGTTTCGCGGCATTCCGACTTCGATGCCCCGGTTGCCGAAATTCAGTTGCCTTTGAATTTCGGGTGATCCCTCTTGAGCATGTATGCTTCTGCTACTTGTTCTACATCAGACTTCTTCCGCAAACGGCGAAACGCTTTGACTCGGTGAGTTTCGCGGCATTCCGACTTCGATGCCCCGGTTGCCGAAATTCAGTTGCCTTTGAATTTCGGGTGATCCCTCTTGAGCATGTATGCTTCTGCTACTTGTTCTACATCAGACTTCTTCCGCAAACGGCGAAACGCTTTGACTCGGTGAGTTTCGCGGCATTCCGACTTCGATGCCCCGGTTGCCGAAATTCAGTTGCCTTTGAATTTCGGGTGATCCCTCTTGAGCATGTATGCTTCTGCTACTTGTTCTACATCAGACTTCTTCCGCAAACGGCGAAACGCTTTGACTCGGTGAGTTTCGCGGCATTCCGACTTCGATGCCCCGGTTGCCGAAATTCAGTTGCCTTTGAATTTCGGGTGATCCCTCTTGAGCATGTATGCTTCTGCTACTTGTTCTACATCAGACTTCTTCCGCAAACGGCGAAACGCTTTGACTCGGTGAGTTTCGCGGCATTCCGACTTCGATGCCCCGGTTGCCGAAATTCAGTTGCCTTTGAATTTCGGGTGATCCCTCTTGAGCATGTATGCTTCTGCTACTTGTTCTACATCAGACTTCTTCCGCAAACGGCGAAACGCTTTGACTCGGTGAGTTTCGCGGCATTCCGACTTCGATGCCCCGGTTGCCGAAATTCAGTTGCCTTTGAATTTCGGGTGATCCCTCTTGAGCATGTATGCTTCTGCTACTTGTTCTACATCAGACTTCTTCCGCAAACGGCGAAACGCTTTGACTCGGTGAGTTTCGCGGCATTCCGACTTCGATGCCCCGGTTGCC
Source organism: Populus alba x Populus x berolinensis (assembly GCA_029228515.1). Lineage (NCBI taxonomy): Eukaryota > Viridiplantae > Streptophyta > Magnoliopsida > Malpighiales > Salicaceae > Populus > Populus alba x Populus x berolinensis. Next base: position 3,159,055 of record CM055351.1, on the reverse strand, counting down.
GAAATTCAGTTGCCTTTGAATTTCGGGTGATCCCTCTTGAGCATGTATGCTTCTGCTACTTGTTCTACATCAGACTTCTTCCGCAAACGGCGAAACGCTTTGACTCGGTGAGTTTCGCGGCATTCCGACTTCGATGCCCCGGTTGCCGAAATTCAGTTGCCTTTGAATTTCGGGTGATCCCTCTTGAGCATGTATGCTTCTGCTACTTGTTCTACATCAGACTTCTTCCGCAAACGGCGAAACGCTTTGACTCGGTGAGTTTCGCGGCATTCCGACTTCGATGCCCGGTTGCCGAAATTCAGTTGCCTTTGAATTTCGGGTGATCCCTCTTGAGCATGTATGCTTCTGCTACTTGTTCTACATCAGACTTCTTCCGCAAACGGCGAAACGCTTTGACTCGGTGAGTTTCGCGGCATTCCGACTTCGATGCCCCGGTTGCCGAAATTCAGTTGCCTTTGAATTTCGGGTGATCCCTCTTGAGCATGTATGCTTCTGCTACTTGTTCTACATCAGACTTCTTCCGCAAACGGCGAAACGCTTTGACTCGGTGAGTTTCGCGGCATTCCGACTTCGATGCCCCGGTTGCCGAAATTCAGTTGCCTTTGAATTTCGGGTGATCCCTCTTGAGCATGTATGCTTCTGCTACTTGTTCTACATCAGACTTCTTCCGCAAACGGCGAAACGCTTTGACTCGGTGAGTTTCGCGGCATTCCGACTTCGATGCCCCGGTTGCCGAAATTCAGTTGCCTTTGAATTTCGGGTGATCCCTCTTGAGCATGTATGCTTCTGCTACTTGTTCTACATCAGACTTCTTCCGCAAACGGCGAAACGCTTTGACTCGGTGAGTTTCGCGGCATTCCGACTTCGATGCCCCGGTTGCCGAAATTCAGTTGCCTTTGAATTTCGGGTGATCCCTCTTGAGCATGTATGCTTCTGCTACTTGTTCTACATCAGACTTCTTCCGCAAACGGCGAAACGCTTTGACTCGGTGAGTTTCGCGGCATTCCGACTTCGATGCCCCGGTTGCCGAAATTCAGTTGCCTTTGAATTTCGGGTGATCCCTCTTGAGCATGTATGCTTCTGCTACTTGTTCTACATCAGACTTCTTCCGCAAACGGCGAAACGCTTTGACTCGGTGAGTTTCGCGGCATTCCGACTTCGATGCCCCGGTTGCCGAAATTCAGTTGCCTTTGAATTTCGGGTGATCCCTCTTGAGCATGTATGCTTCTGCTACTTGTTCTACATCAGACTTCTTCCGCAAACGGCGAAACGCTTTGACTCGGTGAGTTTCGCGGCATTCCGACTTCGATGCCCCGGTTGCCGAAATTCAGTTGCCTTTGAATTTCGGGTGATCCCTCTTGAGCATGTATGCTTCTGCTACTTGTTCTACATCAGACTTCTTCCGCAAACGGCGAAACGCTTTGACTCGGTGAGTTTCGCGGCATTCCGACTTCGATGCCCCGGTTGCCGAAATTCAGTTGCCTTTGAATTTCGGGTGATCCCTCTTGAGCATGTATGCTTCTGCTACTTGTTCTACATCAGACTTCTTCCGCAAACGGCGAAACGCTTTGACTCGGTGAGTTTCGCGGCATTCCGACTTCGATGCCCCGGTTGCCGAAATTCAGTTGCCTTTGAATTTCGGGTGATCCCTCTTGAGCATGTATGCTTCTGCTACTTGTTCTACATCAGACTTCTTCCGCAAACGGCGAAACGCTTTGACTCGGTGAGTTTCGCGGCATTCCGACTTCGATGCCCCGGTTGCCGAAATTCAGTTGCCTTTGAATTTCGGGTGATCCCTCTTGAGCATGTATGCTTCTGCTACTTGTTCTACATCAGACTTCTTCCGCAAACGGCGAAACGCTTTGACTCGGTGAGTTTCGCGGCATTCCGACTTCGATGCCCCGGTTGCCGAAATTCAGTTGCCTTTGAATTTCGGGTGATCCCTCTTGAGCATGTATGCTTCTGCTACTTGTTCTACATCAGACTTCTTCCGCAAACGGCGAAACGCTTTGACTCGGTGAGTTTCGCGGCATTCCGACTTCGATGCCCCGGTTGCCGAAATTCAGTTGCCTTTGAATTTCGGGTGATCCCTCTTGAGCATGTATGCTTCTGCTACTTGTTCTACATCAGACTTCTTCCGCAAACGGCGAAACGCTTTGACTCGGTGAGTTTCGCGGCATTCCGACTTCGATGCCCCGGTTGCCGAAATTCAGTTGCCTTTGAATTTCGGGTGATCCCTCTTGAGCATGTATGCTTCTGCTACTTGTTCTACATCAGACTTCTTCCGCAAACGGCGAAACGCTTTGACTCGGTGAGTTTCGCGGCATTCCGACTTCGATGCCCGGTTGCCGAAATTCAGTTGCCTTTGAATTTCGGGTGATCCCTCTTGAGCATGTATGCTTCTGCTACTTGTTCTACATCAGACTTCTTCCGCAAACGGCGAAACGCTTTGACTCGGTGAGTTTCGCGGCATTCCGACTTCGATGCCCCGGTTGCCGAAATTCAGTTGCCTTTGAATTTCGGGTGATCCCTCTTGAGCATGTATGCTTCTGCTACTTGTTCTACATCAGACTTCTTCCGCAAACGGCGAAACGCTTTGACTCGGTGAGTTTCGCGGCATTCCGACTTCGATGCCCCGGTTGCCGAAATTCAGTTGCCTTTGAATTTCGGGTGATCCCTCTTGAGCATGTATGCTTCTGCTACTTGTTCTACATCAGACTTCTTCCGCAAACGGCGAAACGCTTTGACTCGGTGAGTTTCGCGGCATTCCGACTTCGATGCCCCGGTTGCCGAAATTCAGTTGCCTTTGAATTTCGGGTGATCCCTCTTGAGCATGTATGCTTCTGCTACTTGTTCTACATCAGACTTCTTCCGCAAACGGCGAAACGCTTTGACTCGGTGAGTTTCGCGGCATTCCGACTTCGATGCCCCGGTTGCCGAAATTCAGTTGCCTTTGAATTTCGGGTGATCCCTCTTGAGCATGTATGCTTCTGCTACTTGTTCTACATCAGACTTCTTCCGCAAACGGCGAAACGCTTTGACTCGGTGAGTTTCGCGGCATTCCGACTTCGATGCCCCGGTTGCCGAAATTCAGTTGCCTTTGAATTTCGGGTGATCCCTCTTGAGCATGTATGCTTCTGCTACTTGTTCTACATCAGACTTCTTCCGCAAACGGCGAAACGCTTTGACTCGGTGAGTTTCGCGGCATTCCGACTTCGATGCCCCGGTTGCCGAAATTCAGTTGCCTTTGAATTTCGGGTGATCCCTCTTGAGCATGTATGCTTCTGCTACTTGTTCTACATCAGACTTCTTCCGCAAACGGCGAAACGCTTTGACTCGGTGAGTTTCGCGGCATTCCGACTTCGATGCCCCGGTTGCCGAAATTCAGTTGCCTTTGAATTTCGGGTGATCCCTCTTGAGCATGTATGCTTCTGCTACTTGTTCTACATCAGACTTCTTCCGCAAACGGCGAAACGCTTTGACTCGGTGAGTTTCGCGGCATTCCGACTTCGATGCCCCGGTTGCCGAAATTCAGTTGCCTTTGAATTTCGGGTGATCCCTCTTGAGCATGTATGCTTCTGCTACTTGTTCTACATCAGACTTCTTCCGCAAACGGCGAAACGCTTTGACTCGGTGAGTTTCGCGGCATTCCGACTTCGATGCCCCGGTTGCCGAAATTCAGTTGCCTTTGAATTTCGGGTGATCCCTCTTGAGCATGTATGCTTCTGCTACTTGTTCTACATCAGACTTCTTCCGCAAACGGCGAAACGCTTTGACTCGGTGAGTTTCGCGGCATTCCGACTTCGATGCCCCGGTTGCCGAAATTCAGTTGCCTTTGAATTTCGGGTGATCCCTCTTGAGCATGTATGCTTCTGCTACTTGTTCTACATCAGACTTCTTCCGCAAACGGCGAAACGCTTTGACTCGGTGAGTTTCGCGGCATTCCGACTTCGATGCCCCGGTTGCCGAAATTCAGTTGCCTTTGAATTTCGGGTGATCCCTCTTGAGCATGTATGCTTCTGCTACTTGTTCTACATCAGACTTCTTCCGCAAACGGCGAAACGCTTTGACTCGGTGAGTTTCGCGGCATTCCGACTTCGATGCCCCGGTTGCCGAAATTCAGTTGCCTTTGAATTTCGGGTGATCCCTCTTGAGCATGTATGCTTCTGCTACTTGTTCTACATCAGACTTCTTCCGCAAACGGCGAAACGCTTTGACTCGGTGAGTTTCGCGGCATTCCGACTTCGATGCCCGGTTGCCGAAATTCAGTTGCCTTTGAATTTCGGGTGATCCCTCTTGAGCATGTATGCTTCTGCTACTTGTTCTACATCAGACTTTCTTCCGCAAACGGCGAAACGCTTTGACTCGGTGAGTTTCGCGGCATTCCGACTTCGATGCCCCGGTTGCCGAAATTCAGTTGCCTTTGAATTTCGGGTGATCCCTCTTGAGCATGTATGCTTCTGCTACTTGTTCTACATCAGACTTCTTCCGCAAACGGCGAAACGCTTTGACTCGGTGAGTTTCGCGGCATTCCGACTTCGATGCCCCGGTTGCCGAAATTCAGTTGCCTTTGAATTTCGGGTGATCCCTCTTGAGCATGTATGCTTCTGCTACTTGTTCTACATCAGACTTCTTCCGCAAACGGCGAAACGCTTTGACTCGGTGAGTTTCGCGGCATTCCGACTTCGATGCCCCGGTTGCCGAAATTCAGTTGCCTTTGAATTTCGGGTGATCCCTCTTGAGCATGTATGCTTCTGCTACTTGTTCTACATCAGACTTCTTCCGCAAACGGCGAAACGCTTTGACTCGGTGAGTTTCGCGGCATTCCGACTTCGATGCCCCGGTTGCCGAAATTCAGTTGCCTTTGAATTTCGGGTGATCCCTCTTGAGCATGTATGCTTCTGCTACTTGTTCTACATCAGACTTCTTCCGCAAACGGCGAAACGCTTTGACTCGGTGAGTTTCGCGGCATTCCGACTTCGATGCCCCGGTTGCCGAAATTCAGTTGCCTTTGAATTTCGGGTGATCCCTCTTGAGCATGTATGCTTCTGCTACTTGTTCTACATCACACTTCTTCCGCAAACGGCGAAACGCTTTGACTCGGTGAGTTTCGCGGCATTCCGACTTCGATGCCCCGGTTGCCGAAATTCAGTTGCCTTTGAATTTCGGGTGATCCCTCTTGAGCATGTATGCTTCTGCTACTTGTTCTACATCAGACTTCTTCCGCAAACGGCGAAACGCTTTGACTCGGTGAGTTTCGCGGCATTCCGACTTCGATGCCCCGGTTGCCGAAATTCAGTTGCCTTTGAATTTCGGGTGATCCCTCTTGAGCATGTATGCTTCTGCTACTTGTTCTACATCAGACTTCTTCCGCAAACGGCGAAACGCTTTGACTCGGTGAGTTTCGCGGCATTCCGACTTCGATGCCCCGGTTGCCGAAATTCAGTTGCCTTTGAATTTCGGGTGATCCCTCTTGAGCATGTATGCTTCTGCTACTTGTTCTACATCAGACTTCTTCCGCAAACGGCGAAACGCTTTGACTCGGTGAGTTTCGCGGCATTCCGACTTCGATGCCCCGGTTGCCGAAATTCAGTTGCCTTTGAATTTCGGGTGATCCCTCTTGAGCATGTATGCTTCTGCTACTTGTTCTACATCAGACTTCTTCCGCAAACGGCGAAACGCTTTGACTCGGTGAGTTTCGCGGCATTCCGACTTCGATGCCCCGGTTGCCGAAATTCAGTTGCCTTTGAATTTCGGGTGATCCCTCTTGAGCATGTATGCTTCTGCTACTTGTTCTACATCAGACTTCTTCCGCAAACGGCGAAACGCTTTGACTCGGTGAGTTTCGCGGCATTCCGACTTCGATGCCCCGGTTGCCGAAATTCAGTTGCCTTTGAATTTCGGGTGATCCCTCTTGAGCATGTATGCTTCTGCTACTTGTTCTACATCAGACTTCTTCCGCAAACGGCGAAACGCTTTGACTCGGTGAGTTTCGCGGCATTCCGACTTCGATGCCCCGGTTGCCGAAATTCAGTTGCCTTTGAATTTCGGGTGATCCCTCTTGAGCATGTATGCTTCTGCTACTTGTTCTACATCAGACTTCTTCCGCAAACGGCGAAACGCTTTGACTCGGTGAGTTTCGCGGCATTCCGACTTCGATGCCCCGGTTGCCGAAATTCAGTTGCCTTTGAATTTCGGGTGATCCCTCTTGAGCATGTATGCTTCTGCTACTTGTTCTACATCAGACTTCTTCCGCAAACGGCGAAACGCTTTGACTCGGTGAGTTTCGCGGCATTCCGACTTCGATGCCCCGGTTGCCGAAATTCAGTTGCCTTTGAATTTCGGGTGATCCCTCTTGAGCATGTATGCTTCTGCTACTTGTTCTACATCAGACTTCTTCCGCAAACGGCGAAACGCTTTGACTCGGTGAGTTTCGCGGCATTCCGACTTCGATGCCCCGGTTGCCGAAATTCAGTTGCCTTTGAATTTCGGGTGATCCCTCTTGAGCATGTATGCTTCTGCTACTTGTTCTACATCAGACTTCTTCCGCAAACGGCGAAACGCTTTGACTCGGTGAGTTTCGCGGCATTCCGACTTCGATGCCCCGGTTGCCGAAATTCAGTTGCCTTTGAATTTCGGGTGATCCCTCTTGAGCATGTATGCTTCTGCTACTTGTTCTACATCAGACTTCTTCCGCAAACGGCGAAACGCTTTGACTCGGTGAGTTTCGCGGCATTCCGACTTCGATGCCCCGGTTGCCGAAATTCAGTTGCCTTTGAATTTCGGGTGATCCCTCTTGAGCATGTATGCTTCTGCTACTTGTTCTACATCAGACTTCTTCCGCAAACGGCGAAACGCTTTGACTCGGTGAGTTTCGCGGCATTCCGACTTCGATGCCCCGGTTGCCGAAATTCAGTTGCCTTTGAATTTCGGGTGATCCCTCTTGAGCATGTATGCTTCTGCTACTTGTTCTACATCAGACTTCTTCCGCAAACGGCGAAACGCTTTGACTCGGTGAGTTTCGCGGCATTCCGACTTCGATGCCCCGGTTGCCGAAATTCAGTTGCCTTTGAATTTCGGGTGATCCCTCTTGAGCATGTATGCTTCTGCTACTTGTTCTACATCAGACTTCTTCCGCAAACGGCGAAACGCTTTGACTCGGTGAGTTTCGCGGCATTCCGACTTCGATGCCCCGGTTGCCGAAATTCAGTTGCCTTTGAATTTCGGGTGATCCCTCTTGAGCATGTATGCTTCTGCTACTTGTTCTACATCAGACTTCTTCCGCAAACGGCGAAACGCTTTGACTCGGTGAGTTTCGCGGCATTCCGACTTCGATGCCCCGGTTGCCGAAATTCAGTTGCCTTTGAATTTCGGGTGATCCCTCTTGAGCATGTATGCTTCTGCTACTTGTTCTACATCAGACTTCTTCCGCAAACGGCGAAACGCTTTGACTCGGTGAGTTTCGCGGCATTCCGACTTCGATGCCCCGGTTGCCGAAATTCAGTTGCCTTTGAATTTCGGGTGATCCCTCTTGAGCATGTATGCTTCTGCTACTTGTTCTACATCAGACTTCTTCCGCAAACGGCGAAACGCTTTGACTCGGTGAGTTTCGCGGCATTCCGACTTCGATGCCCCGGTTGCCGAAATTCAGTTGCCTTTGAATTTCGGGTGATCCCTCTTGAGCATGTATGCTTCTGCTACTTGTTCTACATCAGACTTTCTTCCGCAAACGGCGAAACGCTTTGACTCGGTGAGTTTCGCGGCATTCCGACTTCGATGCCCCGGTTGCCGAAATTCAGTTGCCTTTGAATTTCGGGTGATCCCTCTTGAGCATGTATGCTTCTGCTACTTGTTCTACATCAGACTTCTTCCGCAAACGGCGAAACGCTTTGACTCGGTGAGTTTCGCGGCATTCCGACTTCGATGCCCCGGTTGCCGAAATTCAGTTGCCTTTGAATTTCGGGTGATCCCTCTTGAGCATGTATGCTTCTGCTACTTGTTCTACATCAGACTTCTTCCGCAAACGGCGAAACGCTTTGACTCGGTGAGTTTCGCGGCATTCCGACTTCGATGCCCCGGTTGCCGAAATTCAGTTGCCTTTGAATTTCGGGTGATCCCTCTTGAGCATGTATGCTTCTGCTACTTGTTCTACATCAGACTTCTTCCGCAAACGGCGAAACGCTTTGACTCGGTGAGTTTCGCGGCATTCCGACTTCGATGCCCCGGTTGCCGAAATTCAGTTGCCTTTGAATTTCGGGTGATCCCTCTTGAGCATGTATGCTTCTGCTACTTGTTCTACATCAGACTTCTTCCGCAAACGGCGAAACGCTTTGACTCGGTGAGTTTCGCGGCATTCCGACTTCGATGCCCCGGTTGCCGAAATTCAGTTGCCTTTGAATTTCGGGTGATCCCTCTTGAGCATGTATGCTTCTGCTACTTGTTCTACATCAGACTTCTTCCGCAAACGGCGAAACGCTTTGACTCGGTGAGTTTCGCGGCATTCCGACTTCGATGCCCGGTTGCCGAAATTCAGTTGCCTTTGAATTTCGGGTGATCCCTCTTGAGCATGTATGCTTCTGCTACTTGTTCTACATCAGACTTCTTCCGCAAACGGCGAAACGCTTTGACTCGGTGAGTTTCGCGGCATTCCGACTTCGATGCCCCGGTTGCCGAAATTCAGTTGCCTTTGAATTTCGGGTGATCCCTCTTGAGCATGTATGCTTCTGCTACTTGTTCTACATCAGACTTCTTCCGCAAACGGCGAAACGCTTTGACTCGGTGAGTTTCGCGGCATTCCGACTTCGATGCCCCGGTTGCCGAAATTCAGTTGCCTTTGAATTTCGGGTGATCCCTCTTGAGCATGTATGCTTCTGCTACTTGTTCTACATCAGACTTCTTCCGCAAACGGCGAAACGCTTTGACTCGGTGAGTTTCGCGGCATTCCGACTTCGATGCCCCGGTTGCCGAAATTCAGTTGCCTTTGAATTTCGGGTGATCCCTCTTGAGCATGTATGCTTCTGCTACTTGTTCTACATCAGACTTCTTCCGCAAACGGCGAAACGCTTTGACTCGGTGAGTTTCGCGGCATTCCGACTTCGATGCCCCGGTTGCCGAAATTCAGTTGCCTTTGAATTTCGGGTGATCCCTCTTGAGCATGTATGCTTCTGCTACTTGTTCTACATCAGACTTCCTTCCGCAAACGGCGAAACGCTTTGACTCGGTGAGTTTCGCGGCATTCCGACTTCGATGCCCCGGTTGCCGAAATTCAGTTGCCTTTGAATTTCGGGTGATCCCTCTTGAGCATGTATGCTTCTGCTACTTGTTCTACATCAGACTTCTTCCGCAAACGGCGAAACGCTTTGACTCGGTGAGTTTCGCGGCATTCCGACTTCGATGCCCCGGTTGCCGAAATTCAGTTGCCTTTGAATTTCGGGTGATCCCTCTTGAGCATGTATGCTTCTGCTACTTGTTCTACATCAGACTTCTTCCGCAAACGGCGAAACGCTTTGACTCGGTGAGTTTCGCGGCATTCCGACTTCGATGCCCCGGTTGCCGAAATTCAGTTGCCTTTGAATTTCGGGTGATCCCTCTTGAGCATGTATGCTTCTGCTACTTGTTCTACATCAGACTTCTTCCGCAAACGGCGAAACGCTTTGACTCGGTGAGTTTCGCGGCATTCCGACTTCGATGCCCCGGTTGCCGAAATTCAGTTGCCTTTGAATTTCGGGTGATCCCTCTTGAGCATGTATGCTTCTGCTACTTGTTCTACATCAGACTTTCTTCCGCAAACGGCGAAACGCTTTGACTCGGTGAGTTTCGCGGCATTCCGACTTCGATGCCCCGGTTGCCGAAATTCAGTTGCCTTTGAATTTCGGGTGATCCCTCTTGAGCATGTATGCTTCTGCTACTTGTTCTACATCAGACTTCCTTCCGCAAACGGCGAAACGCTTTGACTCGGTGAGTTTCGCGGCATTCCGACTTCGATGCCCGGTTGCCGAAATTCAGTTGCCTTTGAATTTCGGGTGATCCCTCTTGAGCATGTATGCTTCTGCTACTTGTTCTACATCAGACTTCTTCCGCAAACGGCGAAACGCTTTGACTCGGTGAGTTTCGCGGCATTCCGACTTCGATGCCCCGGTTGCCGAAATTCAGTTGCCTTTGAATTTCGGGTGATCCCTCTTGAGCATGTATGCTTCTGCTACTTGTTCTACATCAGACTTTCTTCCGCAAACGGCGAAACGCTTTGACTCGGTGAGTTTCGCGGCATTCCGACTTCGATGCCCCGGTTGCCGAAATTCAGTTGCCTTTGAATTTCGGGTGATCCCTCTTGAGCATGTATGCTTCTGCTACTTGTTCTACATCAGACTTCCTTCCGCAAACGGCGAAACGCTTTGACTCGGTGAGTTTCGCGGCATTCCGACTTCGATGCCCCGGTTGCCGAAATTCAGTTGCCTTTGAATTTCGGGTGATCCCTCTTGAGCATGTATGCTTCTGCTACTTGTTCTACATCAGACTTCTTCCGCAAACGGCGAAACGCTTTGACTCGGTGAGTTTCGCGGCATTCCGACTTCGATGCCCCGGTTGCCGAAATTCAGTTGCCTTTGAATTTCGGGTGATCCCTCTTGAGCATGTATGCTTCTGCTACTTGTTCTACATCAGACTTCTTCCGCAAACGGCGAAACGCTTTGACTCGGTGAGTTTCGCGGCATTCCGACTTCGATGCCCCGGTTGCCGAAATTCAGTTGCCTTTGAATTTCGGGTGATCCCTCTTGAGCATGTATGCTTCTGCTACTTGTTCTACATCAGACTTTCCTTCCGCAAACGGCGAAACGCTTTGACTCGGTGAGTTTCGCGGCATTCCGACTTCGATGCCCCGGTTGCCGAAATTCAGTTGCCTTTGAATTTCGGGTGATCCCTCTTGAGCATGTATGCTTCTGCTACTTGTTCTACATCAGACTTTCTTCCGCAAACGGCGAAACGCTTTGACTCGGTGAGTTTCGCGGCATTCCGACTTCGATGCCCCGGTTGCCGAAATTCAGTTGCCTTTGAATTTCGGGTGATCCCTCTTGAGCATGTATGCTTCTGCTACTTGTTCTACATCACACTTCTTCCGCAAACGGCGAAACGCTTTGACTCGGTGAGTTTCGCGGCATTCCGACTTCGATGCCCCGGTTGCCGAAATTCAGTTGCCTTTGAATTTCGGGTGATCCCTCTTGAGCATGTATGCTTCTGCTACTTGTTCTACATCAGACTTCTTCCGCAAACGGCGAAACGCTTTGACTCGGTGAGTTTCGCGGCATTCCGACTTCGATGCCCGGTTGCCGAAATTCAGTTGCCTTTGAATTTCGGGTGATCCCTCTTGAGCATGTATGCTTCTGCTACTTGTTCTACATCACACTTCTTCCGCAAACGGCGAAACGCTTTGACTCGGTGAGTTTCGCGGCATTCCGACTTCGATGCCCCGGTTGCCGAAATTCAGTTGCCTTTGAATTTCGGGTGATCCCTCTTGAGCATGTATGCTTCTGCTACTTGTTCTACATCAGACTTCTTCCGCAAACGGCGAAACGCTTTGACTCGGTGAGTTTCGCGGCATTCCGACTTCGATGCCCCGGTTGCCGAAATTCAGTTGCCTTTGAATTTCGGGTGATCCCTCTTGAGCATGTATGCTTCTGCTACTTGTTCTACATCAGACTTCTTCCGCAAACGGCGAAACGCTTTGACTCGGTGAGTTTCGCGGCATTCCGACTTCGATGCCCCGGTTGCCGAAATTCAGTTGCCTTTGAATTTCGGGTGATCCCTCTTGAGCATGTATGCTTCTGCTACTTGTTCTACATCAGACTTCTTCCGCAAACGGCGAAACGCTTTGACTCGGTGAGTTTCGCGGCATTCCGACTTCGATGCCCCGGTTGCCGAAATTCAGTTGCCTTTGAATTTCGGGTGATCCCTCTTGAGCATGTATGCTTCTGCTACTTGTTCTACATCACACTTCTTCCGCAAACGGCGAAACGCTTTGACTCGGTGAGTTTCGCGGCATTCCGACTTCGATGCCCCGGTTGCCGAAATTCAGTTGCCTTTGAATTTCGGGTGATCCCTCTTGAGCATGTATGCTTCTGCTACTTGTTCTACATCAGACTTCCTTCCGCAAACGGCGAAACGCTTTGACTCGGTGAGTTTCGCGGCATTCCGACTTCGATGCCCCGGTTGCCGAAATTCAGTTGCCTTTGAATTTCGGGTGATCCCTCTTGAGCATGTATGCTTCTGCTACTTGTTCTACATCACACTTCTTCCGCAAACGGCGAAACGCTTTGACTCGGTGAGTTTCGCGGCATTCCGACTTCGATGCCCCGGTTGCCGAAATTCAGTTGCCTTTGAATTTCGGGTGATCCCTCTTGAGCATGTATGCTTCTGCTACTTGTTCTACATCACACTTCCTTCCGCAAACGGCGAAACGCTTTGACTCGGTGAGTTTCGCGGCATTCCGACTTCGATGCCCCGGTTGCCGAAATTCAGTTGCCTTTGAATTTCGGGTGATCCCTCTTGAGCATGTATGCTTCTGCTACTTGTTCTACATCACACTTCTTCCGCAAACGGCGAAACGCTTTGACTCGGTGAGTTTCGCGGCATTCCGACTTCGATGCCCCGGTTGCCGAAATTCAGTTGCCTTTGAATTTCGGGTGATCCCTCTTGAGCATGTATGCTTCTGCTACTTGTTCTACATCAGACTTCTTCCGCAAACGGCGAAACGCTTTGACTCGGTGAGTTTCGCGGCATTCCGACTTCGATGCCCCGGTTGCCGAAATTCAGTTGCCTTTGAATTTCGGGTGATCCCTCTTGAGCATGTATGCTTCTGCTACTTGTTCTACATCAGACTTCTTCCGCAAACGGCGAAACGCTTTGACTCGGTGAGTTTCGCGGCATTCCGACTTCGATGCCCCGGTTGCCGAAATTCAGTTGCCTTTGAATTTCGGGTGATCCCTCTTGAGCATGTATGCTTCTGCTACTTGTTCTACATCAGACTTCTTCCGCAAACGGCGAAACGCTTTGACTCGGTGAGTTTCGCGGCATTCCGACTTCGATGCCCGGTTGCCGAAATTCAGTTGCCTTTGAATTTCGGGTGATCCCTCTTGAGCATGTATGCTTCTGCTACTTGTTCTACATCAGACTTCTTCCGCAAACGGCGAAACGCTTTGACTCGGTGAGTTTCGCGGCATTCCGACTTCGATGCCCCGGTTGCCGAAATTCAGTTGCCTTTGAATTTCGGGTGATCCCTCTTGAGCATGTATGCTTCTGCTACTTGTTCTACATCACACTTCTTCCGCAAACGGCGAAACGCTTTGACTCGGTGAGTTTCGCGGCATTCCGACTTCGATGCCCCGGTTGCCGAAATTCAGTTGCCTTTGAATTTCGGGTGATCCCTCTTGAGCATGTATGCTTCTGCTACTTGTTCTACATCAGACTTCCTTCCGCAAACGGCGAAACGCTTTGACTCGGTGAGTTTCGCGGCATTCCGACTTCGATGCCCCGGTTGCCGAAATTCAGTTGCCTTTGAATTTCGGGTGATCCCTCTTGAGCATGTATGCTTCTGCTACTTGTTCTACATCAGACTTCTTCCGCAAACGGCGAAACGCTTTGACTCGGTGAGTTTCGCGGCATTCCGACTTCGATGCCCCGGTTGCCGAAATTCAGTTGCCTTTGAATTTCGGGTGATCCCTCTTGAGCATGTATGCTTCTGCTACTTGTTCTACATCAGACTTCTTCCGCAAACGGCGAAACGCTTTGACTCGGTGAGTTTCGCGGCATTCCGACTTCGATGCCCCGGTTGCCGAAATTCAGTTGCCTTTGAATTTCGGGTGATCCCTCTTGAGCATGTATGCTTCTGCTACTTGTTCTACATCAGACTTCTTCCGCAAACGGCGAAACGCTTTGACTCGGTGAGTTTCGCGGCATTCCGACTTCGATGCCCCGGTTGCCGAAATTCAGTTGCCTTTGAATTTCGGGTGATCCCTCTTGAGCATGTATGCTTCTGCTACTTGTTCTACATCAGACTTCCTTCCGCAAACGGCGAAACGCTTTGACTCGGTGAGTTTCGCGGCATTCCGACTTCGATGCCCGGTTGCCGAAATTCAGTTGCCTTTGAATTTCGGGTGATCCCTCTTGAGCATGTATGCTTCTGCTACTTGTTCTACATCACACTTCTTCCGCAAACGGCGAAACGCTTTGACTCGGTGAGTTTCGCGGCATTCCGACTTCGATGCCCCGGTTGCCGAAATTCAGTTGCCTTTGAATTTCGGGTGATCCCTCTTGAGCATGTATGCTTCTGCTACTTGTTCTACATCACACTTCTTCCGCAAACGGCGAAACGCTTTGACTCGGTGAGTTTCGCGGCATTCCGACTTCGATGCCCCGGTTGCCGAAATTCAGTTGCCTTTGAATTTCGGGTGATCCCTCTTGAGCATGTATGCTTCTGCTACTTGTTCTACATCACACTTCCTTCCGCAAACGGCGAAACGCTTTGACTCGGTGAGTTTCGCGGCATTCCGACTTCGATGCCCCGGTTGCCGAAATTCAGTTGCCTTTGAATTTCGGGTGATCCCTCTTGAGCATGTATGCTTCTGCTACTTGTTCTACATCACACTTCTTCCGCAAACGGCGAAACGCTTTGACTCGGTGAGTTTCGCGGCATTCCGACTTCGATGCCCCGGTTGCCGAAATTCAGTTGCCTTTGAATTTCGGGTGATCCCTCTTGAGCATGTATGCTTCTGCTACTTGTTCTACATCAGACTTCTTCCGCAAACGGCGAAACGCTTTGACTCGGTGAGTTTCGCGGCATTCCGACTTCGATGCCCCGGTTGCCGAAATTCAGTTGCCTTTGAATTTCGGGTGATCCCTCTTGAGCATGTATGCTTCTGCTACTTGTTCTACATCAGACTTCTTCCGCAAACGGCGAAACGCTTTGACTCGGTGAGTTTCGCGGCATTCCGACTTCGATGCCCCGGTTGCCGAAATTCAGTTGCCTTTGAATTTCGGGTGATCCCTCTTGAGCATGTATGCTTCTGCTACTTGTTCTACATCACACTTCTTCCGCAAACGGCGAAACGCTTTGACTCGGTGAGTTTCGCGGCATTCCGACTTCGATGCCCCGGTTGCCGAAATTCAGTTGCCTTTGAATTTCGGGTGATCCCTCTTGAGCATGTATGCTTCTGCTACTTGTTCTACATCACACTTCTTCCGCAAACGGCGAAACGCTTTGACTCGGTGAGTTTCGCGGCATTCCGACTTCGATGCCCCGGTTGCCGAAATTCAGTTGCCTTTGAATTTCGGGTGATCCCTCTTGAGCATGTATGCTTCTGCTACTTGTTCTACATCAGACTTCTTCCGCAAACGGCGAAACGCTTTGACTCGGTGAGTTTCGCGGCATTCCGACTTCGATGCCCCGGTTGCCGAAATTCAGTTGCCTTTGAATTTCGGGTGATCCCTCTTGAGCATGTATGCTTCTGCTACTTGTTCTACATCAGACTTCTTCCGCAAACGGCGAAACGCTTTGACTCGGTGAGTTTCGCGGCATTCCGACTTCGATGCCCCGTTGCCGAAATTCAGTTGCCTTTGAATTTCGGGTGATCCCTCTTGAGCATGTATGCTTCTGCTACTTGTTCTACATCAGACTTCTTCCGCAAACGGCGAAACGCTTTGACTCGGTGAGTTTCGCGGCATTCCGACTTCGATGCCCCGGTTGCCGAAATTCAGTTGCCTTTGAATTTCGGGTGATCCCTCTTGAGCATGTATGCTTCTGCTACTTGTTCTACATCACACTTTCTTCCGCAAACGGCGAAACGCTTTGACTCGGTGAGTTTCGCGGCATTCCGACTTCGATGCCCCGGTTGCCGAAATTCAGTTGCCTTTGAATTTCGGGTGATCCCTCTTGAGCATGTATGCTTCTGCTACTTGTTCTACATCACACTTCTTCCGCAAACGGCGAAACGCTTTGACTCGGTGAGTTTCGCGGCATTCCGACTTCGATGCCCCGGTTGCCGAAATTCAGTTGCCTTTGAATTTCGGGTGATCCCTCTTGAGCATGTATGCTTCTGCTACTTGTTCTACATCACACTTCTTCCGCAAACGGCGAAACGCTTTGACTCGGTGAGTTTCGCGGCATTCCGACTTCGATGCCCCGGTTGCCGAAATTCAGTTGCCTTTGAATTTCGGGTGATCCCTCTTGAGCATGTATGCTTCTGCTACTTGTTCTACATCACACTTCTTCCGCAAACGGCGAAACGCTTTGACTCGGTGAGTTTCGCGGCATTCCGACTTCGATGCCCCGGTTGCCGAAATTCAGTTGCCTTTGAATTTCGGGTGATCCCTCTTGAGCATGTATGCTTCTGCTACTTGTTCTACATCACACTTCTTCCGCAAACGGCGAAACGCTTTGACTCGGTGAGTTTCGCGGCATTCCGACTTCGATGCCCCGGTTGCCGAAATTCAGTTGCCTTTGAATTTCGGGTGATCCCTCTTGAGCATGTATGCTTCTGCTACTTGTTCTACATCACACTTCTTCCGCAAACGGCGAAACGCTTTGACTCGGTGAGTTTCGCGGCATTCCGACTTCGATGCCCCGGTTGCCGAAATTCAGTTGCCTTTGAATTTCGGGTGATCCCTCTTGAGCATGTATGCTTCTGCTACTTGTTCTACATCACACTTCTTCCGCAAACGGCGAAACGCTTTGACTCGGTGAGTTTCGCGGCATTCCGACTTCGATGCCCGGTTGCCGAAATTCAGTTGCCTTTGAATTTCGGGTGATCCCTCTTGAGCATGTATGCTTCTGCTACTTGTTCTACATCAGACTTCTTCGCAAACGGCGAAACGCTTTGACTCGGTGAGTTTCGCGGCATTCCGACTTCGATGCCCGGTTGCCGAAATTCAGTTGCCTTTGAATTTCGGGTGATCCCTCTTGAGCATGTATGCTTCTGCTACTTGTTCTACATCACACTTCTTCCGCAAACGGCGAAACGCTTTGACTCGGTGAGTTTCGCGGCATTCCGACTTCGATGCCCCGTTGCCGAAATTCAGTTGCCTTTGAATTTCGGGTGATCCCTCTTGAGCATGTATGCTTCTGCTACTTGTTCTACATCAGACTTCTTCCGCAAACGGCGAAACGCTTTGACTCGGTGAGTTTCGCGGCATTCCGACTTCGATGCCCCGGTTGCCGAAATTCAGTTGCCTTTGAATTTCGGGTGATCCCTCTTGAGCATGTATGCTTCTGCTACTTGTTCTACATCAGACTTCTTCCGCAAACGGCGAAACGCTTTGACTCGGTGAGTTTCGCGGCATTCCGACTTCGATGCCCCGTTGCCGAAATTCAGTTGCCTTTGAATTTCGGGTGATCCCTCTTGAGCATGTATGCTTCTGCTACTTGTTCTACATCAGACTTCTTCCGCAAACGGCGAAACGCTTTGACTCGGTGAGTTTCGCGGCATTCGACTTCGATGCCCCGGTTGCCGAAATTCAGTTGCCTTTGAATTTCGGGTGATCCCTCTTGAGCATGTATGCTTCTGCTACTTGTTCTACATCACACTTCTTCCGCAAACGGCGAAACGCTTTGACTCGGTGAGTTTCGCGGCATTCCGACTTCGATGCCCGGTTGCCGAAATTCAGTTGCCTTTGAATTTCGGGTGATCCCTCTTGAGCATGTATGCTTCTGCTACTTGTTCTACATCACACTTCTTCCGCAAACGCGAAACGCTTTGACTCGGTGAGTTTCGCGGCATTCCGACTTCGATGCCCCGGTTGCCGAAATTCAGTTGCCTTTGAATTTCGGGTGATCCCTCTTGAGCATGTATGCTTCTGCTACTTGTTCTACATCACACTTCTTCCGCAAACGGCGAAACGCTTTGACTCGGTGAGTTTCGCGGCATTCCGACTTCGATGCCCCGGTTGCCGAAATTCAGTTGCCTTTGAATTTCGGGTGATCCTCTTGAGCATGTATGCTTCTGCTACTTGTTCTACATCATTTACTTTCTTCCGCAACAGCAAAACGCTTTGACTCGGTGAGTTTCGCGGCATTCCGACTTCGATGCCCCGGTTGCCGAAATTCAGTTGCCTTTGAATTTCGGGTGATCCCTCTTGAGCATGTATGCTTCTGCTACTTGTTCTACATCAGACTTCTTCCGCAAACGGCGAAACGCTTTGACTCGGTGAGTTTCGCGGCATTCCGACTTCGATGCCCCGGTTGCCGAAATTCAGTTGCCTTTGAATTTCGGGTGATCCCTCTTGAGCATGTATGCTTCTGCTACTTGTTCTACATCAGACTTCTTCCGCAAAACGGCGAAACGCTTTGACTCGGTGAGTTTCGCGGCATTCCGACTTCGATGCCCCGGTTGCCGAAATTCAGTTGCCTTTGAATTTCGGGTGATCCCTCTTGAGCATGTATGCTTCTGCTACTTGTTCTACATCAGACTTTCTTCCGCAAACAGCGAAACGCTTTGACTCGGTGAGTTTCGCGGCATTCCGACTTCGATGCCCCGGTTGCCGAAATTCAGTTGCCTTTGAATTTCGGGTGATCCCTCTTGAGCATGTATGCTTCTGCTACTTGTTCTACATCAGACTTCTTCCGCAAACGGCGAAACGCTTTGACTCGGTGAGTTTCGCGGCATTCCGACTTCGATGCCCCGGTTGCCGAAATTCAGTTGCCTTTGAATTTCGGGTGATCCCTCTTGAGCATGTATGCTTCTGCTACTTGTTCTACATCACACTTCCTTCCGCAAACGGGAAACGCTTTGACTCGGTGAGTTTCGCGGCATTCCGACTTCGATGCCCGGTTGCCGAAATTCAGTTGCCTTTGAATTTCGGGTGATCCCTCTTGAGCATGTATGCTTCTGCTACTT